>JALPQI010025606.1:0-13592 GCA_025490895.1 Thaumatotibia leucotreta
AAAGTTGTCTACAGTTGGCTTTTAAGTTAACAGCTTTTTATAAAAAATCTTTATTATGATTTTATGCTTATTATTATTAGGTACACATGGTTACCAACCGTAGAACTTATTAGTTATTTAGTAAAATTTTTTATCCTGAAATTACTAAATTAATTCCTTAACTTTAGGCATGTCCGTTGTCCACCAAAAAGAACCTTCAATAATAAGTAAAAAAAAAAAAAAAATCGGTATTTTCTATGAAACGTTCCACCTGACCAGTATTATTTGACAGATACGGCCCGTTTTACAATCCCCAGATAAATATAGTCACGATCCTTTTCCCTACGCATGTAAAAGAAAATAACAACATTTATCCAACAGATACATTTTATTCGGAGATTGCGAAAGTACCTTAGTGTACCTTACTGATACAGACATAGTATAACGGATTGCTTTGAGGAAAATAGGATACCTACTACCTTAAGCAGATGAAGAATAAATAGGAGCAGAACTTACTCGACATTGTCTATTACAGCTTTCCTGAATCCAGTCACTTTGCCATTACGGAAGGCAACTTTAAGTCCTGGCAGAGGAACCGCCAGTTTCTCGATGTAGAAAGGATCTAAGGACGGCACTCCTAGCTCAGGGATACCCTTTGTGAACATTGGGATTGCGTCTATGGTCGATTGTTTTAGACACGGATTGTTGTCGACTGTGCATGGGTGAATGAAGTCCGCTGAAAATATAAAAAATTTAACTGTCGCTCTTAAAACTTTCGCAGGCAGACTAAATGTTTTATTGAGTCAGCCTCTGTAGCCTAGTTGGTAGTAACCCTGCCTACGAAGCTGGAGGTTCCGGGCTCGAATCCCGGCGAGGGCATTATTTGTGTATTTATTTATCACAAATATTTGTTCCTTGGTCATGGCTGTCTATGTATTTAAGTATCTATATGTATCTATCTATTATATACAGTGTGGAAATTAAACTCAGGCCCTGGAGGAAAACTACTTTAAATCCTTAAGCTAGCTCATTTTACTTAAAGGAGACATTCCTTTATTTTTGAAAAGAAACAAATCTGCATTAAAAGATTTTTTAAACTCGCTTGCTTCGCCCGGGACTCGAACCCAACTAAAATAAAAAAATAAACACGCTTTATTTTATTATACTAATCGGTAGTATTAATATTCAGGATAAAGTTTCTCTAACAAACATTTGGCCTTCAAAATAAAAATAATCATTAAATCTAACCTCAACTTTATTTTACTATCAATTTTGTAACACTTAGATTATTTAACTGATAAATAAAAATGATAATTAAAAAAATCTTTTAATGTAGATTTGTTTCTTTTCAAAGATAAAGGAATGTCTCCTTTAAGTAAAATGAGCTAGCTTAAGGATTTAAAGTAGTTTTCCTCCAGGGCCTGAGTTTAATTTCCACACTGTATATCGTCGTCTAGTACCCACATCACAAGCCTTAATTGAGCTCATCGTAGGATTAGGTGGATTTGTGTAAGATGTCCCAAGATATTTATTTTTTATTTATTTTATTTGATGACACTATGTACATAATACTAGGACTATTTAGTAAATTTAGCAATGAATGAGAAGAATATGATAGGTTACCTATATTAAAAACTCTGGTATGTTTAAGACCACACAATTACTTATTATTCATAGATTGTTATTTGTACCATTTTTATCTAATAAGATCCTAAAAAGTAAAAACCGGCAAAGTGCGAGTCGGACTCGCGCACAAAGGGTTCCGTACCATTATCAATTTATTATTAAAAAAAAATACAGTTAAATCAACCTACTTCAAAAACTATAGGAGGCAATTTAATCAAACCAAAAATCGTTGATAGAGTTTATTAATGTGCATAACATATTTTTTTTTTGAATATTATATCGTGTAGTTTAAAAAATAAAGGGGGGGGGGGGGACACATTTTTCATACTTTGACAGCTGATATCTCGAAAATGATTTGCTTAAATAAAAATGAAATGTATAAACCTTCATAGGTATCATTTTCAAAGACCTTTCTATTAATACCCCACACGCTTATATACAACTAACAATTTTTTTTTATCCCCCAGTTACATGTATGGAGGGCCCCCACCCCAATGGTTTTTTTACAATTTAGTATCATAATCCTGTAGCGGTTCATACAACACATACCCTTACCAAATTTCGTTACTGTAGCATTTATAGTTTCCGAGTAAATTGGCTGTGACAGACGGACAGACGGACAGACGGACATGACGAATCTATAAGGGTTCCGTTTTTGCCATTTTGGCTACGGAACCCTAAAAATTAACTATTATAGTGTTTGTTGTAGTTTCCTTTTCTTGAAATGGAATAACTTATTTGTAACCATTTGATAAAATTATTTATTAAATTATAAAACATGTCAATACAAAATTAATCATAATAAAAAGAAAAACTTAAAACTACACTTAACACTTAACCATTTGATTACGTATTTACACGTTAACTTTGGAACCTATATCAATAGATACGTGTAACAATAACAATATCATAAATACTACTTTTTAATGTTTTAGAACTTAATTCTGACAGAGTAAATATACTCTAGCATCCGTATACAGGGTGTAAATTGAATGTGGGACAAATCTATTGACGGAGTCAGGAACATTATAGTACATTTATTACAGATGGGTAAGCTATTTAGAATGATAGTAGCCGGAGAGGGGCTAGTTGAGCACATTTGAGTTGGTCGCTCTGTAATTCATACATTATGTAAAACATACATTCTATAAATGTTTATTCTGTAAAAACCTATACAAAATAATTTGACACACAGTGTAATGCAACATACTCGAGTTAAACGTTCGTTGACAGGTAATTTCAATAGCGGATAACATAGCTGCCATAACAATGTTTACAGCTATTTTGCTGTAACAAAAATCTTGAAAAAAATACTGTGGGGTCATTATTAAGTATACCTACCTAGCTTAAACACCTGTTTATTCATGATTTTACTAATTTACGTGTATCGCCCATATTTGATTCACACACGGTATAAGAAAACCCCTAATAACCCCTGTGTTGGAGAATCTATCTATCTAGATCTCTTATTTTACGGTTCACAACCTAACGTCATCTCATAAATATTTGGAGCGGAATATATTGAACGCGAAAATTATCAAACAGGATTAATCTGGAATGTTGAAAGTTTTATTACACGATAACAGGGCAATTCCACGTGAGAACGTTGTCCTCGTGAGTGACTTTTTTACTGACTTAGCTTTTTTTATTAATAGTACTAATTCAAATGTAAATATTTATAATGGTCATTTTCATTACATTTGCATTGATTTATTCTAGTACGTTGTTGAATTGTTTACTTTCTTTTCTTTTTAGTACATTTGTTGCTCCTATTTAATTAAAATGAGAGCGTAATCTCCATTGTGTAGTTGAAGTAAAATATATTTTCTAATTAATATTTATTATTATCTACGTAGCGGACATAAGAATTGGTTTATTAATATTTAATAATAACAATACTGGTTTTTATATTTAGTTAATTAACACGTTTTCAGTGAAAACGGGTTTTAATGGTATAATATTATGAAACCATTTGTGTAATTCAATAGTCACTCATAAAAATATTACAATTTTAAAAACAGGCATCATTCAATTCCATGATAAGTGATATAAAATAATGTTGATAAAGTTTAAAACAGTACGAAACACTTACGGGTCAATTTTGTAAATCCATTTTCAATTAAAAATACAACTCCACACAAAATAGTGAGTGCTTTACTAGACGATTTCATTTTCGTTAAAATGTATGTTGTTATCTAGTACATATAGTACATATTTAAAAATATAAATAATATAGGTATTAACTATTCTTTTGAAACTATAAACCTTGAAACACACTAAAGAACTAACAATAATTATAGTCTCCGACCTGTTTTATAGAAAATTACTCGTCGACTTGTTTGTTCCGCCTGTACAAAGGACGAATAAAAATATCCATAAACAACATACTCGTAATACATAATTATACGCGTGGTACAGACCGTTGATAACCAAATTAGAACAATTAAATATTGCAGATAAAAAAGAGCATCCATTTAAAGAACACATAAAAGCGGACAAGAATTAGGCTGCGTTTCCACCAGAGATGTGCGAGGATGTGTTTCCATACAAATGATACTTATTAATGTCTCAAGCGAAGTGTCATTTGTATGGAAACAGCCTTATCCAGTCAGCACATCTAATTTTAAAACTTAAAAAAAAAAACAACCTAAAGTTTATTGAATCAATTTCGCCACATCTTACAAACATTATGAAATGTTTGTAAGATGTGGCGAAATTGATTCAAAAATATATAATATTTTCTTCAAGAAATAACAACTCGCCATAAGTAGATACTTTTATTTCATCAGTTCGTATCCCTATAACACACAGGTCTCACTTGTTAACCGACTTTAATAAAAGAAAGAGGTTCTCACTTCGACTGTTTTTTTTTAAATGTTTGTTACCCGATATCTCCGAGAATCGTGAACCGATTTGATTTTTTTTTGTAGGCACCAAGTTGGGGTCTGTTGTGGGATCTTGGAGAAATCGAGGAATCTCTTCAAATGTTGTAGAAGTTGAAATTTTAATCGTGAATCGTAATAATATGTGTATAAACAACTAACAATTAAGTGACCCGCAAGTAGGTAACTTAAAAATGGACATGTTATTTATTTATTTTTTGTATTTTTTGGGGCTTGTGTTTTTGTATTTTTTGGCTTTAGAATATCAAAACGGACTATTAAGACAAATTAATTGAATAATTTAGTAAATTATGTACCTCTTCAAATTGAAGTAATTAATAACGCCAATTTTGTAATTTCGTTAAAAATTTTATAATATTTATTACATTTGTTTTAAATAGCTTCAATTATCGTAATAATTTCTTAGAATCAACTTAAAAATTAAAAAAGCCACAAAAAAAACACATGACTATTTCTAAGTAACTTGTGGGGCATCCAATTGTTAGTTAGGCATTCATAGAGTTAGAAAAACATATTACGATGCACGACTTCAATGTCACCCTGTAGGTATATGTAAAATTTGCATTCAGATAGTACTAACTAGGATTTGGTGATAGGAAACCAATGATGGAAACAGAGCCTTCGAATGCGAAGACGGAGTAGGAATCCTATACTAAACATCTTCGAATCCGTCCATATGTTACAACGTGTTTCACCATTCACTGAAAACCACAGACACCCCAACAAAATTTTATTATGTACCTAATTGTAGTATAGATAATCTGTTCTCACATCAGTGTGTTTTATGAAATAAAAGTCGCTTTTGCTGTCCCATGATAGAAACAAATCGGGGATCTTGTAGAAATCGGTTGAAGTCGGTTTTTAAATTTTTTGATTTTCTCGTAGTAGGTAGTTCGTTTCGGCAAAGGTCGGAGTTTGAACCTAACTTAACTCTCTTCTCTTTCATCATTTTATAATTTTTTCATATTTCATCATTATATTATTTTCAGCTTTGAACATTATATTTAATATTCTCTGCCAAAACAATTTAGGGTAATCAATATTATGTGATGCATAATCGCAACCTTTTTAGTGGTTAGCTCGTTACCTGAATAAATATTAATTAAAAGGAAATTAGACCTCTATTTACCAAAATTCATGAGCGATTCATTAATGATCCAATGATATTATTTACAATCACCGGACACTAAAACAGTAAATTGTGACAGTAAAAGCTTTCTGAGAGCCTTATTCTAATTGGACGAATAATACATTTCAATTATAAGTACTTGCATCAAGAGTTTAACGAAATATTTATTTTTAAACAGTAAATTTAAATACTAGCCATGCGGTATCGGAAGTAAGAATACACTTGTCAGCATCCAAACTCTTCCCGCGGGTGTCGTAAGAGTCAACTAAGGGATTAAAGTTTAGTGTCACTGATCATTCGTTCCGTTAGCCCAGTGTGGCGATTATGGATATTTACCTCCTAATGCATCCATACGCGTAGAAACCTTATTTTCATTTATTATGGAAAAACAAACGAGGATGCTAATCTTCCTATAAGTAAGTTCCACGACCTAAAAACAATTCACGGGTTTACTATTGTCTATTAGATCAGTGTGCGCCTAATGATGGTTTAGTTCGTCTTTGTTGTTTTTACACGTACTTTATTAGAACGTGCCAGCCCTTTTATGCTTTAAAATAAATAGTAGGTACTGTAAATTATATAGCTGCCCTAAGACGATGTAGGTACTGATTTTTGTATTGGTAACATGCATCATAATTGCATCACAGACTAACATCAGAGGCTGCATTTTAATGCATTTGAAGCTCTTTTATAAGAACGTGAGGTCACCTCACAGACAATGTAATACAATATAAATATATTGGGTCAATATTACACAAATCGATCTAGTCCCACGGTAAGCTCAATGTCACCTCAAAATACATACACAGTATAACAAAAATTTTGGTGATCACTTTAACACATTGAGCGCGGGGAACTCTCTGTGGGAGGCCCATTTTCACTACAAAACGGAAAAATCACGGGATCGGCTTCGAGCGTAGCGACAGCACTTGTCCGCAATGAAAGTGTTAAGGGCCAATTCAGTCTCGTGTTTTGGTTAAGAAAAATTTAGAAAAAAAAATGTAGCAAAAATGTTTTGCTTCTGCTTTTGACCCATTCCATGAAAACATGTCGTAAGCGACACTGTCTTTTCAATACTTTTGAAAAATTAAATTAGTAAGCCGAGATACAGTATAATAATAACATATCAAAGCTTTAAGATTGACAGTGTTTCCTACCAGCTAGCATATTTTATTAGGGTAAACTTTGGAACGAATTGTCACAAGCGGTGTTTCCGGACCAATACGACCTTCAAACCTTCAAGAAAAGAGCGTACTCTCACCTTAAAGGCCGGCAACGCATTTGCGACGCCTCTGGTGTTGCGGATGTCCATGGGCGACGTTAATCGCTTTCCATCAGGCAATTCGTCTGTTCGTTTGCCACCTATAGCATAAAAAAAAAAAAAAAAAAAAAAAAAAAAAAAAAAAAAAAAAAAAAAAAAAAAAAAAAAAGGGTAGCTACCATAGCGACACGTAAGCGACATAGATGTTTTCATGGAATGCTCCTATACTGAATGGATCTTCCAACTGATCAGCACTATTTTTGTTACATCCTGTACATAATAGGTAAATAAAATCATATCGATACATTTGTACCAAAAATAATCATATCGATAATTCAATAATAGAAAATAACCATAACACTCCTTACTTCCAGAACCTCCAACTTCTTAGGCAGGGTCAGTACCAATTAAGCTACGGAAGTTAACATGACATTGGGAATTGTGGCACTCTTAGTAACCCTTTTGAATCTTACACCAATCTTTACCACAAATGCAGACTGAAATAGCGGTCATATCGATCTACACCCACGACAATACAGCTTGACTCATACTAAATTAGTACCTACGTATGGTGAGCTCTTACACCGTGTGTAAATCTTATCATCATCATCATCATCCTATGATAGTCTACTGCTGGTCGTAAGCCTCTCGTTTTAACTATGCGTATAGACGCATTCATCTCTGGAGGAGGCCTTCACCTGCAAGTAGCGGGGTTCTTGCATTAATTATAATAGTTGTTTAGTTATTACATTTAAACATTATTTTTTCTTCCGTTAACACTATTTTATTCTTTTAACGCAACTTAGAACACAAATAAATAATTGTAAATGCTGCAAGAAATAAAAGGCTTTTTATTTTATTTTTTTTAATTTATTTATTATTTATTATAGACGCATTAGGAGGTAAATGCCCATAATCGCCACGCTGGGCAAGCGGATTGGCGATCGCAGTAATGTGTCCACTATTTTGACGCTGCTGCCCTCATCAATCTTTTATCAAATAATGGTCAGTGACACTTCGATCCCTTAGTCGACTCTTATGACACCCGCAAGAGGAGTTGGGGTGGTGATAAATGATTGTATTCTTACTGCCATTACCACACGGCTCAAATCATATATGAGCGATAAATTAAACCAGGCATGAGATTCATTGGTGTAATCATGGATTACGAGTTTACGAGTTTTAGTTACACTTAATTATGAACCCAAAGATTTTTTTTAAGGATTTTCGGTGCATTGCTGCTATAGATACATAATGTTAATATTGTTCTGACAATTATGTCATCTGCTTTTGAAATTAGCGGTAAACCAGCGTTTAACATACTCTAGTGTAGAATAACATACCTACTCTAGTATGTTATTCTACATTGATGTAATATCAATTTGGCGCTCCAAATTATTTTGCACGGATAATTTTGACGCTCTAATTTTAAGTAAAAGTTATGAATGTACTTATTATGTTCTAAACTAATCCCCGTCAAGAACTTCGCCCGTAATATACTTACACCCTGTTTGCACCACCTTAAATCCATTTCAAGTGATTATTTGTAGATTACATTCAGAACCAGATATCACATTTCCTAAATCCTGAAATCTTATTTCCAGTCGTGCATATGACGTCATCGGAATATTCTGGAAAATGTCACTCTGAACATCATACAGGTTATTTTCTGCTTTGTAATCTTTACCTTATTCCCAAATGGGTGGGTACATTTTGACCGTTGCAGTTAAATCAGATACGAGTATGTTGAAGTAATGTGGGTAGTATTTCGTTTTATCTGAGTACGATAATGACGAGTTTCCGATCGGAAGCAAGCCTTGTATTCCCTAACTCTACCATGCCTATAACGTAACGAAACCAATATAAATTTGACCTTAAAGACTACACTATTCTATACAATCATAGACTCGCCTATACTGGATCGTTTAGTCGGATTGCCTGGATTCGGAACATGTCTGTGAAAACTCGTCATTTTGCATAAACGGCGGCGTTTTAACGATTCGAACAGGTAAACGTACTCACATGTTATTTATTTATTTTCCTTTACAGGGAAAAATTTACTGTACTTTTAGGTAGTCCTAATATACGAGTATGTACATAATTCACGATGTACGAGGAAAGTACGAAGCATAGATTAAACGAAATTAAAATATAGAGGTATCCTCGTAACTGAGCTTTTTAAATTTTACGGACACTCAATTAGCATTAGATTAAAAAGATTAGTTGCAGTTAGGTTTATAACGACAATTAAGCGCTAAATTTCAATAAAAACTCGGTTTTGGTCTAAATTTTATAAACTATAAGCAATATTGTAATAAAAAAATGCCGGTCAAGTTTAAATTCCTAAAGATATCGTAGGAACTTAACTGTCGGTGCAAACCTGACTTCAATTAAGCTCTAATTAGATGCAAAAGTGAAAATTCCCAATTACGTTATGTATTCAGCAAGTAATTCAAGTAATTTGCCGTGTGGTGACGGCAGTAAGAATACATTTGTCACCACCCCAACTCCTCCTGCGGGTGTCGTAAGAGTCGACTAAGGGATTAAAGTGTCACTGACCATTCTACAAGATTGATGATGGGCAGCAGCGTCATCATAGTGGACACATTACTGCGATCGCCAATCCGCTTGCCCAGCGTGGCGATTATGGGCATTTACCTCCTAATGCATCTATACGCATAGTTAATAGGAGAGGCCTACGTCCAGCAGTGGACTAACATAGGCTGATGATGTGATGTGATGATGAAGTAATTCAAAATTCACATAATTCTTTAAGTGTATTCTATTCCTATAATTTTGCTTCCAATAATTCGTCGCAAATAAGCCAGCTGTCACTTTTTAATGAAGTAATTCTATATTTGATAAGATAATAATATAACATGTAACGATAGGTTAAAGAAACGCAAATACATAGGTATGACTTGGTTGAAGTTATTACTAATGGAGTAAATACATACCAGGGAGTGTTTTATGTACCAACTACGATCGCTTTCCGCTAGAATCTTTAAGATTCGTAGGGACCCCTTTTATTTAATATTGTTATGTTATGTAGTCCTATTAATCAACGACGTATGATCTATCGATCTGACATATGATATGTCACGTTTTCCAGACGTTATCGTTTGAATTATGGTTTTAACATTAAATTTTTTTAGCTAGTTATGCAGATCATCAGCGTCACCAGGTTTATGATTATTTTATCAATTCAATTTCAATATGCTACCTTTTGTTTACATAACGGCCATAATTTGGAAATTTACACAATTTGGAGTTTAACTAGTACCTACATTACAATATGAGTGCGAACAAAATAAAGTTCTAAACGAGAGGCGATAAATTAAAACACGACCGAAGGGAGTGTTTAAAAATAACATGCTATACGAATGTTCTGTTAGGTAGGTACTAGAGAAATATAATACGTACTATACAGGCTGGGACGAAAGGTGTTGCCGAACGAAATAGTAGATTTTGCATCAAGGGAGGTAAGTACGGAATTACTAACGAGAGTGTTAGAAGCCCGATGCCGTAGGCGAAGGGCTTTTAATGACTCGAGATAGTATTCCGCTTACCGACCGTGACGCATACAATGTTTTTCATCACACTTGCCGACAAAAAAATAAGTTTAAAAAAATAACATTATTAAATGACGTACTGACTTTTTTATTACTCCCTAGGGAATTTCACTTTTCAATTAGTCCCGCTACGCATGTAAGCAATGACGCGCTTAGACAGCAAGTGTGATGAAAACATAATTACTTAACTGACATGCATATAAGAGACTTTCAATTTCACTTGACTAGTGAAGCTTCATCAATTTTATAAATTTAATTTAAGTACCACTTAAATTGTTCGAGATATATCTTTATTAGCGGTAGCAACCTTTGTCCAGTAATTTCTGATGACCTCGTCGATATTTTGATTATAAAAATATTGTTGTCTTGTTTGTTAATTTATGGACAAAAAAAAACTGATTTCACAGGCAATCTGACGTCCACAACTTCTTGAAGGTCACTCATTAGTGCATAAGTGAGTTATTATTTATTCCAAGTGATTTCAATGCTAAAATATTCCGACCTATTTTTATAAAAGACAACGGCAAAAACAAGTTTTTGTATAGGAATATACAGGGTGTTTTTTTTTCGACCGTTCAAATTCTACGTAGTGAATATGTAGGTCATACTTACCAACTTTTACTATGGGGACAACGTCGAAATCGCGAAAAAAAAATCAGCTGTTTCATACAAATTGGCGGCATTACGCCGGCCGAAATGTATGAAACAGCTGATTTTTTTTTCGCGATTTCGACTTTGTCCCCATAGTAAAAGTTGGTCAGTATGACCTACACATTCACTACGTAGAATTTGAACGGTCGAAAAAAAAACACCCTGTATATTATGCTGTTCATTTGTAGATATCATCATCATCATCAGCCTATGATAGTCCACTGCTGGACGTAGGCCCCTCCTATCAACTATGCGTATAGACGCATTAGGTTAGGAGGTAAATGCCCATAATCGCCACGCTGGGCAAGCGGATTGGCGATCGCAGTAACATGTCCACTATGATGACGCTGCTGCCCAGCATCAATCTTTTATAAAATAATGGTCAGTGACACTTCATTCATTCATCATCATTCGGTTCATTTGCTCACTAAGTCTAAAAATGCTCGTGGCGTCTTTAATAACAATTTTCGGCTTCGCCTCAAATTGTTACCCACGCCACTCACCTTTTTTGACCTCTCTTAAACAAGAGTTGCATTAAATACTATAAAATGGCTCCTGCTTGCATTACAAATAATACAATCTTTTTAAAAGCGGGCCCTACGTCTAGTGCAAAAACTTTTTCTATTGTATTTTCACGGAAACGCCCGGCCTTATTTTTCTGACTCGATTAACTTCGGAGCATTTGTATACTTAAGACAATTGTGACGGTAATAATATTACAGATATTTCCGTAAAAATACGAAGGCAAAGGATTATGCACTACATCTGGTACCTGACCCTTTAACTTATCATTAAAATCCTTCACACAATTCTAAACTGCAACCCTTAGCTATATAATAATATTCGCATTAATATTTGCAGAGAAAAATTTACCGTTGATATTTACTCCGGTGAGAATTTCACTGTAGCATATTACTACTAGAGACGATATTAAGAAATAAAATACGTTTTACCTTTGATGTTATACCTTTAAACTAGCGACAACACTAAACGCAAAAATAGTAGCTCAACAAAAAACCAAATTTCAAAACTCCTAAATAAAACGTCCTTGACATAGTTCGCTTCAATATTTCAGCCAGGAACCCCTTTTCATTTGTACCCTTTTATCCTTAGTTCCTAACTTACTCATTGGGCGTCCATAGAATTGGATTAGACCACTTGTAAGTTCTAACAACGCCCAATTTATTACTAGTACCTACAAGTAGGCGATTCAACAAGGGCGGCAAGAATTGGAAGGATTAACATCCTACGTGATTATTTTTACGTTCCTCTTTCATTGGTAATTATGGAATTAAAAACGTAATGAAAAGTACAGGGTGCTTAGCCAAGTTGCCGTAGTTTTTCCTCCCTGTCACTCTTTCATATTAGTCCAACAAAGACAATGAGCTGCCTTTCGTATACGATTCACGACTAAGCGTTAGCAATTGGCAACTTGGCTAAGCACCCAGGCCTGCTACCGCAAACACCAAAACTCGTACATTTCGGGATTTGTCTCTGTTACTCCAACGAAAGCGTCATTAGAATGACAGAGAAAAATCCCCTAAAATTTGTGAACTTCGGAGTTCTAGCAGGCCAGATTAGGATCGAGAAGTCGGATATTACAAATAAAACTACTTTTAAGGTGGAAATGCTTTGGTTTATCTCTACTTCATCTTATACCCATATACAATGAAAAAAATACATAAAGTTATAAAATATGTAAGTCATAAAATATTACAATTGATTTGGTATTCATTCTGGAATAAATGGATAAACCTTTCATATTCCTTTGCTACATACAACAATTCCGTCAGTGAAATGGGGTAATAATAATAATTGAAAAGGAAACAAATGTTTCATATAAAAAGATTCAAATAATTTATGACACAATAATATGTTGCGGACGAGATAGACTATCTATACCCGTCACTGTTGTACAAGTGAAGGGTCCACGGAAAAAACATCTCTAGTCAATTCAAACTTGAGACGAAAAAAGACCTTAAGTTTAACGGAAGAAGGTACAAATTGTCCTGATTTTCATAAGATCTAGACATGTTTTTTCCGTGGACCCTTCAAGTACAGTAATTAAGTACTCGCGCGTGAGATAGTATCGCTTCAATCCTATGTTAGTTGTACTGATAGCCAAATATTTGTTAAGCCAAGTATTTAGTCATAATTGGGTACAGGTCCAGCGATCAACTCTTCAATAGGAACAGCCAGGAAGAACTTCTCAATAGTCCTCACAGCGATATCTGTGGCGTAGTCGACAAGTGGCTTCCCGAATTCATCGGCCACCATCCTCCAGTTGTCGTTTATGAATTGTAAAACGGTATTGCCTGTGAAATAATATCAGTATAGATCATTTAAAAAATATATGTTAAACTTTTTAATTGCCTTGCATAATATAATTGGCATTAATCGTAACATTTTAAATTCCGTTCAGAGTTCTTCTATTGCCAAAAAAAACGTAAGATCGGCTAAAGGACTAGTGC
>JALPQI010025607.1:0-16422 GCA_025490895.1 Thaumatotibia leucotreta
TTGATAAATGAGAATTATTTTTATTTGATTTTCAAGGTTCTAGTTTTTAGCGAAGCCCATAAATATTTTATAATTAACATTAGCTATATATATTATAAAAAAATGATTGAACTTCATTTCATAGGTAGTCAAATATTAATACAATTCAATTATTTAATACTTAAAATGGGCGAAACCCTGTTAAAAAGAATATATGTATTTATGTATTATTTTTGATTAATTAATTATTCAATCAATCATAAACAATTTCAGCAACGACTCCACTGTTCTCTGTTCACCCAATGCCACCAAAATTCCTAACCCTAATTATAAGCTTTTCTCAGTCCACTGGACGGCCAGGTAAATGCCCATAATCGCCACGCTGGGCAAGCGGGTTGGCGATCACAGTTAGTGTCTACTGTAATGTCGCTGCTGCCCATCATAAATCTTCTATCAAGAATGGTCAGTGACACTTATCCCTTAGTCGACTCTTATGCCATCCAGGAAGAGTTTGGAGTGGTGACAAATGTATTCTTACTGCCGTCACCATACGGCAAAACCTCAATACACAATGTATTGAATATTGAAATTTGATCTTGGCTGAATACAAGTTCTATCTTGTCTATGCAATGACAATGAATTGTGTTTACTAGCTAGTTCCATGAATGCGAATATAGTCAGTTGTTCGGTCGTCGCCCTTGTGAGCACATTGCACGTTTACTTACCGGTGTTTTCACCAAATATACATTTGTTTGTTAACAAAATGAGATATCATAAAAGAAATAACTCCTAAAGAAGGAAGTACTAAGTCACTTATGTTCTTTAAAAATATTATTTTAACACTAAGACATAAGAACTAATACACTTATCACCAAAACCAACCTATGTGTTTATGTGTTTATTCTTTATATGCTGATGATAAGAAAATTTTAAAACTTGTTAAGGATCTAGATGATTGTCAATCGCTACAAGAAGATCTGTCCCGCCTGCATACATTCTGTCAATTAAATCAATTACACCTAAACATTAATAAATGTAATATTATTACGTTCGGTAGAAAAAGAGAATTAATCAATTACAGCTATCATATTAACAACATTCCATTATGTAGAGTCTCTAACGTCAAAGATTTAGGTATCCATTTGGATAATAAGTTATTATTTAGTAATCACATAGAAATTATATGCAAAAGGGCCTATAGCTTACTTGGTTTTATCTTAAGAACTTGCAAAGATTTCAAAGAACCTATTACTCTGTTAACACTCTTCAACTCTTTGGTCAGACCTATTTTGGAGTATAGCTCAACCGTATGGAATCCTAACTATAAGTGCTATATTAGTAGTATCGAAAGTATCCAGAAAAAACTCATTAAGCATTTAAAGTTTAAAAGTGTAAAATCAGCTGTACCGCTCAATATTGAGAAACTGGTGTCACTCGAAAACCGCCGCACATTAAAAGACCAGATATTCTTATATAAAATATTGAGAAACCTTGTTGACTCTCCTTATTTATTAAGTAACCTTAAATTTAAAGCTCCTCGCCTGAATACACGACGTAAAGACCAATTGTTCTACACTCCCTTTACTAAAAAGAAGTACAGATCTAACTCTTTTCTTATAAGAGCCTGCAGACTTAGTAACAATTTATTTTCCCAGATTGATATGTTTGATGTCTCGTTAGTTAATTTAAAGCGTGAAATATTATCGCTTCTCACCTAACCTTTTTAACCAATTGTATAGACGCAACCTTCGAAATTCTTATAATTCTATTTAATTGTAACTAAATTTTGTAACTTGCCGACTGTTACTGTTAGTTATCTCGCTGTATTTTAGAATTTATTTGATTTATTAATTAGTGGCAACTGTATTGGTTTATGAAATATGTACTGATACTTGTAATTATAAGAAACATGTACCGTTTGTGCCCAAATAAACATTAAAACATTAAAACATCTTCAAACCCTAAAATATGATGTTATAAAATTACGCTAAAAACCATTAAATTAATTAAAAAATACCTAAATAATACAAAATCTGACGCATTTATAAAAATAAAACACTTAAACCTATGAAATATAACGATAATATAAAACTAATTAAATATAGTGAATAAAACTATCTAACTTAAATTATTCGAAAAGTCCGCCACGAGTTGTACCTGGAGCGAAGGTACCCATCACACTAGCCATCACTTGGTTTGTGAGAAGTGTTTTCTTATTATACCTATTCGTTTCTGTGCTAGCTCCAAGTCAATGTAGTAATATTGCAGGTCGCAGGAGCGGCTAAGGTGAAGCCTCGAAGCAAAGAAGTGCTCGCTGAGAAACCGACCTGCGCTGAATGTGGCAAAGTGTTCAGCTCCAGGAAGACATACCGCTACCATCTCAAGTGAGTACTCTAACATGGCTCTACCACCCTTCAAATTAGACCTCGGCTAAGAACAAATAAAACATGGAAGCTGCACGCCATAGTAAATTGCCTTTCAAAGACGGTCCTGAATTCTAGTTGACAAATGTCACCCCCTCTTTAATGCATCACGGCAATGAATTTCAATGTCAACTTATAAAAACTTAAACCGCCATTTAAAAATAGTTGTCATTGGTCCATCAAAGTTTTGATTGGCTATATTCTATAAACATTTGTCAAAGATGTTGCGTCGAAATATGCGCGGTGTTAAGAAAAGCGCTCTGTCCTGCCCATCTTGGCGCAATTGAACAATTGATTTTGGGGGCATTTTTGAGCTGGCGTTAGACGTCCAGGTTATATATGGTCGCAGGACCTCGGTGAACACAATATGTAGAATACAGTGAACAAAATACTTAATATTAGTTATAAAAATGTCAGCCTCCGTAGCCTAGTAGAGACCCTGCCTATGAAACTGGAGGTTCCGGGTTCGAATCCCGGCGAACATTCTTTGTGCATTTATTTATCACAAATGTTTGTTCCTTGGTCGTGGCTGTGTATGTATCTAAGTATCTATATGTATCTATCTATTATATATATCGTCGCCTGGTACCCACATCACAAGCCTTAATTGAGCTTACCGTGGGACAAGGTTGATTTGTGTAAGATGTCCCAAGATATTTATTTATTTTATTTATTTATTTATACTGTATAGGGGGAGGGGGGGTCAAGAAAAAATCACCAATGGTCACCATAGGGGAGGAAGGCTCATCGGACAAATCACGTGTAATTTTTTGTTGCTCTCGAATCTGCTAAACAGCATTATAGCCAGTAAAAACGTCTTTACTTTTTCATAAAACACTTTTTAAATACTATGTTTTACAACTTGGCGAACATTTACCTCGTAGGTGTCAAGTATGTAAATTCAAGTGTTATTCAAAGGACTACTTAAGTTGGCAAAAAATTACACGTCATATTGACTAGGGGGGGCGTCCAGAAAATATCACCATGGGGGGTGGGGGGGTCTAAAACAAGCCAAAATTGTATGACGTGATTAATGGACAAGCCCTTTAGGGTTCCCTACCCAAATGGGACCTTAGTGAACACAATATGAGGTATTTTTAAATAAAAAGAAATTATAAATATTGGATGTCATATACCAAAGGAAAAACGACCAAGATCACCAACGTCCGAGGTGGGGATCGAACCCACGTGCTCAGCTTTCGCGGCTGATGTCTGCACCCCTCGGCCACCCGGTCTTAGCAACCACCAGTCAATTTTCTCGGGTATATGTAATCCCTTACAAGTCTAGGCGCCTTTGAACATTCTCTAAGGGCAAGCAATACATGCCTGAATTTACTTAAATTAGGCAAATATGCACGTAGTGCATGTCTGTAGGTGGCCCATTAAGGAAAGCGCTTATTAACACCAGAAAAATGTATGTTTGCATAGTTTAAGTAGCATAATTTTTCATAAAACCAGCGTGACTCAGGCGACCGTAACCATGGCAATAACAGACAAAACAAAGTTGATTTACCCACCAACACTAATTTTGATCCCTTGTGACACAATCTACATTGTATTTTGATATTTATTACCCTAATTTATTTGTGTTTAGTGTGCTTCATAAAGGCCACAATTTATCATGAGTTATGAGTATACTCGTATCCCCGCACACGCCGTATATAAAAAATATTTATCATCATCATCAGCCTATGATAGTCCACTGCTGGACGTAGGCCTCTCCTATTAACTATGCGTATAGACGCATTAGGAGATAAATGCCCATAATCGCCACGCTGGGCAAGCGGATTGGCGATCGCAGTAATGTGTCCACTATGATGACGCTGCTGCCATCAATCTTTTATCAAATAATGGTCGGTGACACTTCAATCTCTTAGTCGACTCTTACGACACTCACAGATGGGGTGGTGACAAACGTATTCTTACTGCCGTCACCACACGGCAATTAACCCTTAGGTGCATATGGTATCACACATTTTAATTCTGAAATGACTTATGTAAACAATCGATGCCAATTAGAACTCTGTTGCTCAGTGTGTCAGTCGCAATTGATTACTTATTTCGACATGCGTCATTTCGGTCGTATCATTTATGATACTGTATGCACCTAAGGGTTAAAACTATACCAAGGATAAAAACTAAAACATAAGTTTTTGCGACTTTAAGCTAAAAATGGTCATTTGAGTGTCACGTGACGTTTAGAGATTGGGCTACAGAAGAACGTTACAGTGCGTTACAAGGTGGGGAGGAGGGGGGGGTCGAAAATCTTCAAAAATTGCGTTACGTAATACTTGTGACACAATCTACTATTGTATTTTGATATTGATTACCGTAATCTGTTTGTGTAGCGTGCTCCATAAAGGGCAGAACAGGTACCCGTGTCCGCGCTGCGGCAAGGTGTACCAGTGGAAGTCCAACCTCGGCCGCCATCTGCGCACGCACAAGGTACCCAACTCATCTCGTTTACTATTAAGGTCAAGCATTAAGGAAAATCCGACTAATTGAAATGACCTACTCTTTTGTAAAAAGATCATACTTACCTACTGTTGTATTGAGTTGCTTTTGAAATAAATCAAAGAATGTTCTAGGTATCTTCCAAAAATTCTTAAAACAAGTTTAAAAGTCCATTAGTTGAAATTACCTCATAGTTGTATTTGCCCCGCTTGACCTTACTCTTATTTACTACTAGCGACCCGCCCCGGCTTCGCATGGCTACTCCAACGAGTAGAGTCCCTTTCGAGAAATTTGCTGAAATATAAAAATTTTGTAGTTGTATATAAGCGTGTGGGGTATTAATAGAAAGGTCTTTGAAAATGATATGAAGGTTTATAAATCTCATTCTTATTGTTCGGGAAATATTATTTGACCGACTGTTATCTTACTTACGACCTTTTGTTTTGCGTTAACACTTACTAGACCATCAGCAGTCGAACACTTTTCTATTGTTAATGACGCAAAACAAAAGGTCGTAAGTGAGATAAGAGTCGGTCAAATAATATTTTCCGAACTATACTATTAAAGTGTATTCATCCTTACGTGTCTTATCATGTAAACAAACACTTTTTGAAAACAATATCACACTTTTCCCTGCAATTATACAATAATCATCACGTCAAATGTTGTTGCATACTTTAAAAAACTCGCAAAGTATTATAATCACTGAAAAAAGCACTGATAAATATCATTTCTGTAAAGATTTTCTTTAATAAACGCTGTTACGGTTGGATAGCCTATGTACCGTAACGTTGGCAAGACAATATATCGATATTAATACTTAAAGTATAACTAGGGAAAAATGCAATTGAAATAAATTGCAGTAATTTACCAAATATGTTGTAGTTGATTTCAATATGCTTTTTATATCATATTGTACTAATTAATTCTCTTTCTGACAGACAATACGAAATCGATAATCCTCTATTTACGTAAGTAGTGAAATTATCGCTGACATTTCATTATATATCGACATTTCTAATTACTAGTGATTGTCTTTGATCATCATCGACATTTTGTTTGTTGACATGATAAGACAAGTAAGGATGAATACACTTTACTCTTATTTACTACTAGCGACCCGCCCCGGCTTCGCACGGGTACTATACCTACATATAAACCTTCATCTTGAATTACTCTACCTATTCAAAATCTCATCAAAATCCGTTGCGTAGTTTTAAAGATTTAAGCATACAAAGGGACATAGGGACAGAAAAAGTGACTTTATTTTATACTATGTAGTGATTTATGGGCCTATTATATTATACAGCGTGTTTATTTTCATATGCTATAACTTTAAGGGAAGCTTATTTAGGTCAAATATAATTAATTTCTCTAAGAAACTAGTGTCTTAACTCGTACTGTTATTGAGTTATTAAAAAAAATGAGTTTAATGACTGAACAAGTGTATTGCAACCTTTATTACATAATGCCAGTAGCCTTACTGTTGTCTAAAGTTTTTGTGATCGTACGTGTATAACCCCGAGATTAGGGTGGCCCTTATTTTTGCAATTTTGTACGATGTTCTAACCAATAATGGAGCTCTTTGCCCTGCCGATTACTACTTTCTATGGGACATCCTCTCATTTTCATTTTGTTATTAATAAATAAACCATATTTGTTTTTTTTTTTTCAATTATTATCAGAGATCGGACAAATGTGCGTCATTGTTCGCAATAATATAGACATTACTCCAAAGTTGATTAAATAAATAATTTTTTGAGATTTGATTTTGAAAACCTTAAAGGTGACTATTTATAAAGGTATTCATAGTTACCGGTGTAAAATAAATAAATTTCTGAAATTGATTAAATGTTTTTTTTTTGTTTGATTATACAGTATTTTACACTTTTATTTAATATCCTTGTTAAATTAGTACAGATATACGTTTCAGCGATCTGACTCCTCCTTTTCGAATTCTTCATCTCCACTTTCTTCTTTTTTTTTTTGTTTTAAACCAGTACGTCATCCAATTGCTTCATTCCTATTTTTTAAATTATAAAGACTACTTTACACGATGGTAAATGAATATTCAAAGACAGCAAATATATTAAGACTCGTGTACACAATGTTTTCTTACATTGAAAAAAATGAAAAAATGAAAAAAAATATTTATTTTGCACACTTACATGTAGGCTTATCATAATAGGAATATTAACTAAAAATAGATTCGCATGCATACTGCGGTATTTCCTGTTACAAGTAAGAACAGAGGTTCCCAAACTAGGCTTAGCCTGTATCTTGGGCAACCAGGATTTGAATTTAGCGCATAAACTGGGGGGTTTACCAGTAACCAGACAAAACACTTGAGTCTTAAACTAATAGTGGATACACTATATGGCTACATTAGTCAGTCTGTCAGTCAGTCCTTAAAATAAGTGGGGGGGGGGGGGCGGGCAACAGAGATAAGATAAGAGAAGTCCTGTAGGAGTGATATTTGAAAATCTCCTTAATTAATTGTTTTTAATTTTTATTAAGTATTATTTAAATTATAACCATCCTGTTTTTACTGCATTATTTCCTCGGTTTTATTATAATCAATGGTTAACAACCAGTTACAGATTACCCGTTTTGCTCGTGTCACAGAGAGGGTTTTGATGTTACAATATTTTAGAATTGAGTTGTACACTGAGATTTTTCCATATGTGCCTAGTCTCCTAGCAAATTTTGTTTTTATAGATGGTTTTTTTCAATATGAAAGTGCGCTTTCTCAGCATATTTTTGTGCAATTCAGTGCCAAGTAAGTTTTTATGGATAAGTACACAGGTTCGAAGTATGAATAGTTGTCGAATGGTCAGGACCCGGGCCTCTCTATACAAATCAGTTGTAGCGAAACGAAAGGGTTTACTAAGCATAACCTTTAATACCGATCTTTGAGCCCGTTCTGCTACTAGGAGTGTGGTTTTTGCTGCATTACCCCAGATACTGACACAGTAGCTAGCCACAGATTCGCAAATAGCTGTGTAGACCATTTTTAATACCCTCCGGTCTGCTGAGTCCCTAAGTCGTTTTACGATCCCAATTGATTTCCTTAATCGTTTTGCCAAGCCATCGATATGAAGTTTAAAGTTCAGGTTTTCATCCACCATAATTCCGAGGTATTTGATGACGTTGCTCCGCCTGATTGTAATACAGCTACACGGTTCGAGGCTCTCAGAAGTTGCCGGCTTACACTTATGAATTTTAATTTGGCAGTCTTCAGGAGGTTTGGATGCTGCCGTTTTATGAAAGCAGATATAATTAGTTTTTTTATGATTAAGTGTCAGTAAGTTTCTCTCAAGCCATGAGTAAATAGTTAACATTCCCTGCTCAGCTGCTTGGAAAGTCTCCTTCCATGAATCCCCCATAAACAGTACAGCCGTGTCATCGGCGTAGCATATCGTGTGGGCACCTTGAAGATCCAAATCGTGTATGTCATTTATATATATGTTGAAGAGGGAGGGGCCCAGCAAGCTGCCCTGCGGAACGCCGAAATGCACTGGTAAGGGGTCACTTTCCTCGGTACCAATCTTAACCAGCTGGCTACGACTCTGCAAGTAGCTTCTAAACCAGTCCAAGGGAATACCTCTCACCCCAATCCGTTCAAGCTTGTTCAAAAGTATTTTGGGCGACACCGTGTCGAACGCTTTGGCTAGGTCTATAAAAACTCCGATGCAGTTTTGATTTTTACCAAGACTTTCTGAGATTAACTCAGTTAATAGTGAAACTGCGTCTTCGGTGGATCTATTACACCTAAAGCCAAACTGTCTGGGAGATAATATGTCATTCGCTTCGATAAATTTAGTCAGGCGTACATTAACTATTTTTTCAAGAAGTTTTGAGAACGTGCTTAAGAGCGAAATAGGCCTATAGTTAGCTGGTAGGTCTTTAGGGCCCTCCTTGTGGATTGGCGTGAGTGAAGCCACTTTCCAGCATTGGAACTGAAGTTTGTTATTATATTACGAAATCATCACACTTGGTACAGTCACGGACTTTGATTGATAGGCCACTTGGCAATGGATGCAATTTGGTCGTGTAATATTATGGGTTCGGTATTTTTCGTTAGTAGGCACGATCGCGACATGACCGATGTTTCCCGATGATATGCCAGTTAAATACGAATCTTTGTTGCGTCAAAATTTCAGTATGTCAAAACTAGTTAACATAATAAGAATTCCTTCGTCGACGAAAATTAAGGATTAGCTATCGACCATTATTAGACGCTAGATGTCGTTGTTCCTAGAGGAAACTGGATAACGACAGTTCTTCATAGATTTGTCTAAAACCGTTTAGTATTTTAATCATGTTTTCTTCAAATTGGTTGCCATGATTTATCTGATATTAATAGGCGAGGTATTTTTTCAAGTCAAGATATTTATATAAATAGCCATATCATGTTATCGGGCAATTTTAGATTTTTTTTTTCATTGACAGAGACAAATGCTATTGCTGTCTTTTTTATAATTCGTCACAGCTCCTAGTTGACGTTAGTTGAATACTTATGTAACCTTTGTGGAAATATGGTAGATAGACGTTTGACAGTCTATCTTAATCCTATAATCTGTCAGTAGCCATACAAATGTTTAATAGAGACTTGATAGTTTCTGACTGAAATTCTAACTTTAAACAAGTATCTGACAGTGACAGCCGTTAAAAGGAAAGAGATCGAAAATTCCTACATAGCAGCTTAGCAGTCAAATTACCATCTGGGCTCTGAAGTTAGATTGACGTCTCAGGACTAAAGCGGATGTTATAACGTAACTATAGTAACGGCAGCTTCCGGAAAAATATGGATCAGTTATTATTGGTTAAACTTTTTTGTTATTACGTAACCATGGTAATGTCACCTTCCGAAGAAAACGCGAGCGGTCATTGGCTAACCGTAGCAACACCCGCCCCATTGGTCAGCAGAGTTCGTCCGAAGTCGTGATACCAGATTTGAAAATGCACGGTAAACCCGACATTTTGAAACGAAATATTTTTATATTTTGCGATTGAAAAGTCAAGTTAAGACATTTAATTGGCTCATCGAAACCACGCTTGAAATGATAACCTATTTGCAGAAAACTACGCTAACATGGCGTTTGTGCCGAGCACCTCCGAGTTGCTGACGAGCACCTCCGATAATACGTCATAGTTATAAAGCTAATGTCAAGTTCGCCATTTAACATTTTAGTTAAGAGATTAGAACCTTAGTGACAGTTCATAAACGCACAATGATAAAGATAGAAATATAATTTTTGCTCTTCTATTATACGACGACTTTACTTCCTTTATTAGGATTTACGAGTAAAAGCGACTAAACCCGATTTGCATTACACGGCTAAAATACGCACAGTGACAAGTGGCTTATCAATTAAAGTCCGTGACTGTACCCGTACCCACATCACAAGCCTTAATTTAGCTTACCGTGGGACTAGTCGATTTGTGTAAGATGTCCCAAGATACTTATTTATTGAATATGATCAGGCCCTCGACGACGGCGAGTTGCACTGCTCGCTGTGCGACAAGCGGTTCGCGTCAATCGCCACCTATCGCCAGCATCTGCGCGTTTCGCGTCGACACATCTCCGAACACGACTTCAGGTAATATAGCGCCCGATACAGGGCAATAATCAGAGATCTGACACTAATGACCCTTGCCTGACACCCAAATGACCACTGTGTGACTGTGACCCCCATGTGACGCCTCTCTAATTCCCGAGTTGACCCCCCATACGACCCCCAAGTCAGCCTCGCATAACCCGCTACACTGACCCCCCTTAACCCTTGACGCAGACCCCCATGTGATCCCCACATGGCCCCCATGTGATCTCCGTCTGACCCCCCTGTCCCCCGTCTGATCGCCATATGACCATATATTACCACATCCTGAACACGACTTCAGGTAATATCGCGCCCGATACAAGACAATAAACAGAGATCTGACAGTAATGACCCTTGCCTGACACCCAAATGTCCACTGTGTGACCCCCATGTGGCGCCTGTCTGATTCGTGTGTTGACTCCCATATGACCCCCTAGTCACCTAAGTGCTTTTCTCAAAAATGGTGCAAACAAAAAATCCATTAAATATTCTATTATGAAAAAAAAACAAATACGTAGACCAAATGCTGTTTTATGCATTTTAGCCGATACTTTCACAGTTGGATACTTTTTTCTGTAATATATACGACAGAATATAATATACAGGGCGTCCCACGGCGATGCCACATGAAGGAAAATTACCTTAAATATCATAGATAGCATATTTTGCTGAAAAATGACTTCATTTTAATCTTAAAATGTAGTATGATTACATAAAAAATTTTTTTTTTTTGAAAAAATATTGTATGGAAAGAAAATATCGCGCCGTATGACAAAGCTAAAGGGTATTTTTACCACATAAAAAAACATACATTATTAATAAGTATTGTTTCCAGTTTCATTTGCAACGAGTGCGGTAAGAAGTTCGTGAACAAGACGCGGCTGCGCGACCACGTGGACTGGGAGCATCTCAAGAAGATCAAGTTCCGCTGCCAGCTCTGCAACAAGGTGAGACCCCTAGGTGACCCCCTATGTGACCCCCCACATTACCCCACGAGACGCCTATATGACCCCCATGTGACCCCCACATTACCCCACGAGACGCCTATATGACCCCCTATGTGACCCCCCACATTACCCCACGAGACGCCTATATGACCCCCATGTGACCCCCACATTACCCCACGAGACGCCTATATGACCCCCATATTACCCCACGAGACGCCTATATGACCCCCATGTGACCCCCCACATTACCCCACGAGACGCCTATATGACCCCCATATTACCCCACGAGACGCCTATATGACCCCCATGTGACCCCCCACATTACCCCACGAGACGCCTATATGACCCCCATATTACCCCACGAGACGCCTATATGACCCCCATATTACCCCCCACATTACCCCACGAGACGCCTATATGACCCCCATGTGACCCCCACATTACCCCACGAGACGCCTATATGACCCCCATATTACCCCACGAGACGCCTATATGACCCCCATGTGACCCCCCACATTACCCCACGAGACGCCTATATGACCCCCATGTGACCCCCCACATTACCCCACGAGACGCCTATATGACCCCCATGTGACCCCCCACATTACCCCACGAGACGCCTATATGACCCCCATGTGACCCCCCACATTACCCCACGAGACGCCTATATGACCCCCATGTGACCCCCCACATTACCCCACGAGACGCCTATATGACCCCCATGTGACCCCCCACATTACCCCACGAGACGCCTATATGACCCCCATGTGACCCCCCCACATTACCCCACGAGACGCCTATATGACCCCCATATTACCCCACGAGACGCCTATATGACCCCCATGTGACCCCCATATTACCCCACGAGACGCCTATATGACCCCCATGTGACCCCTTTGTGACTAGGGTTGCCAACCAAAGATCACAGATAAGCGGGATATTCGCGAATTAATTGCGGGACTTGGCTGTAAAATGCGGGACGGCAATGACATTAACAATAAAAAAATAATGCTTAATTTCATATCGGTAATTTAGTTGCACAGTTATACACGTTCAGTATACGGTGCTCGCAGGCTACAGTCGCCGTGGCCGCGGTACATTCAAATTAACATGTCACAATCTTAAATGCTTTCATTTACATATTTATATTATTATTTTAGTATTTTCAGTTTAGTATCCCCTGAAAAGCGGGACAACTGACGTCCCGCGTGAACCCTTTGCGGGACCCATACTTTAGGGCCCCAGAAACGGGACGTCCTGCATATAGCGGGACAGTTGGCAGCCCTATTTGTGACACCCGTCTGACTCCCATTTGTCCTCCACGTGACCCTCGCCCGACCCCCGTGTGACCCTAGTCTGATTCCCATGAGACGCCCATTTGGGCCCCCGCCTGACACCTCCGGCCAGCCTCGTCTCATCGCCATGTGACGTCCTTTTGACCTTCATCTGCCCCCCCTTGTCAAGTCAAGTCAAACTATTCTTTATCCAAGTAAGCTTATTAATAAGCATTTTCGAATCTGACATTATCAAGAGAGAGAAAAAGAATCTACTACTGGTTCAAACCCTACACAGTTCCTGAGAAGAACCAGTAAGAAACTCAGGTCAACTCTTGACCCCTCGCAAAGATCCCCCATATTGTGACCCCTGTCTGATCGTCGTATGACCCCACTAGACCCTCACGTACCCTCGTTTGAAACCCATAAGACCCAGATGTGACCCCCGCATAGCCCCCATGTGACCCCTGTTAGGCCCCCATGCGACCCTCATATGATCTTATGACCAGGGATCGGAACCGGTTTTTTCAAAACACCTCGAAATAGCTCAATATCTTAAAATGTTTTACACTCTTTATGTAGTATTCAACATTTTGTGTAACTATCAACATCATATTTTTGAATTACTCCATTAACAAAAAAATTATAAACCGAAGAACGAAAAAGAACGGAATTCGAACCGTTCTTTTGTATGGAGAAAAAACCGGTATCTGATGCCTGCTTATGACCCCCGTGTGTCGCCACCGACGGCTACAGTTCGTTAAGGCCATATTCTTTGACCTCTCAACGCTAGTTTTAAGAGTCATCCAGCCTCCGCTAATACCCGTGACAGTCGCCGTCAATGATGACGTGATACTGTAATACTCATAGTGAAAATATTTACAGTACTACAACTATGTGACTAGTGTGAATCGAAACGACATAGTGTAACATAATAATAATATAAGTGATTAATTCATAATCTGGCAAGCTCTAGCAAGCCATGTGTAAAGTAGACGGTAAATTTAGAAAATACACGGATGCGAGACTATCCCATTAATATTTAATATGAAACTCGTTATAGATCCGCGGTCCTATAATGCGTATCAGGCGTACAATTTCATAAAAAATGATGCAACCATGCTGATTTTCAAAATTTTTGATATTAGGACTGTCCACGAAAAAAGTATATAATTATACATGATGATCAGGGGTCGATGTAATCATGCAGATGACGCAAAAATAACGTACCTAATTTTGCATTATAGGATAATGCTTTTATTTAAGCTTCCGTGCTGCATATTTCACAAAGTAATATAATAATCGCGAGTAAATCCATTACATTTATACAGGATGAAAGATGTATTGATTGTATTTCGTAGTTACACCCAGGGTATACTTGCTGCTATCATAAAATTTGTGAGGCCTTTATTAAAGGGTGTATCATTTATTATAAATACGACTTTACTTGGCCATAATTTTTTATATTACATGTTTATATAAAAACATACATGTGTCTAATTACTGCTTTAATAAGATACACATTTCATCCTAGAAACTCGACGTAAACCATCTGGATGAGACACAACTAACCCAATCCAAAATCCTGATCTCCTGAGTAATAAAAAAATATTTCGGACAAGTATTTATTACAAGGAAATTTACGTTTTGCGAAAAAGACGACATCACACACAAAAAAAATCGTACTTTGAAATGTCATGTGCTTCGTAATGTCAAACATTTAGATATTGCCATAGCTCTTATATTGCCCAAAAAAATGACCTGAATTTGTGAAAGGATACTTTAAAGAGAATATGGTATGTAGCTTACGTGTATTTTGACTTTGACATCTAATATAACTGTCATGGAGCATTTATATCTACCTGTTCTAACTATGAATCAAACGCATGGTGTTTCATTAAGGATTTTATGTATGGCTGATTCTTATAGCTGCTTCGCTGTTCTCGCACGCATAAGAAAGTGAAGGGCATCTAAAACGTTGTGTAAAAATCCGATTTTATGTAAAACATAAAATCCACCACATTTTATTTGTGTATGCCTGATTGGGGAATCATGAAGACTCCGTTTAGATAATATACTCGGGTAGCATCTTGACCTATTGCTTCTTAAAATAGTACCATGGAGTCGCTGAAATTGTATTACATTCAGCTGTATAGGTTTGTCCGAAATACGTTTGATAGGCAATATTTTAAGCACGATAAAGCTCCTAAAAGAAACAATTTGGAAAGTAGCCATACATTACATACACGCCATACACTCAGAACATAGAAACGCAAAATAATACATATTTCAAAAGTTAGACCAGGTTAAACTTGTATTTATAATAAACGATACAGTCTTTAATACTATTTGCGTTTTTTTTGGCTCTATATTTCTGATATATTGTGTTATCTCCAAAATGCATTTGAATGTTGGTTCTATGTTTAGTATGTTTTGATCACAGCACGTACATGTTTTTGTCACGTGTCTCCAAAAAGGGTAAATTATAACAATATTCTTGTAAATTCGACATTCAATTGTGTATTTTAAAACATTAGTAAAAGAACGGCATTATGTACTCAACTTACTTATTTCAAATGACACTTTCGTTTTAGTAAAAATAGTAATAGTAAAAATATTTTTTGAAAACATTCTATAGGTGATTTAACGTCATCCACATTATTAGTACGATCACTGTACATGGTCAAGTTTATCTGTGTTATTATACAGGGTTAGTTTTTTCACCGTTACAATAAATATGTACCATATCATTGGTATAGATAATAGATCACATTTATCAAGTAAAATTTTCAATTTTTTTAACTTTTTATTAATTTACCCTTCATGCAAATGTAACATAGTGGGCGCCATTCCCTATAGCAACTTTAGTCATTCGTATATTTTTCCATTCAATTTTTTTTTATGAAAAGCTTATTTTTCAGTACAGATTGAGCATTTTTACGCGCTTGTGCGAGAAGTGGTTAATTTTACGTCAGGTCGAAATCTTCGGAGGGCCATATGTACTGAAAAACGTCGTACGATACACGTGCGGAAACGAAATTCGTAACTCGTGTCGATTTAAAGCACTCCCTTCGGTCGTGCTTTAATTTAACTCCACTTTTTTTTTATTGAATAAAAAAGTTTTATAAATTACAATAATTTTGGCAAGACCCATCATTGGCAAAACCTTGAAGAGGTTTGTGTGCCGATGGGGAGTTCGATGGATATTTGTCCAGACATTATTAGAAATTATAACTAACATGCGACTTAAACTATTTAACTATTCAGCGAAACGACTTGTACACGTTGTTCTTTGGTCGGGGGTACTCCTTGATGATGGTTCTGATATTGGATCGAGACATATAAAGCATTTTTGCGTGGCCCGTTTCGCCGAATTTTTAAATAGCAATTACCTATTGAATTATGATGTCAATAATTACATCTAACTTACAGAATTGGTTCGTTAAAATTTAGGAGGTGGTGTTTAACTATCTTTTTTATATATTTTTCATTGCTCATTCTCTCTCTCACATCTACTGGCAATTCGTTTAGTGTCTTAGGTAATAAGTATGTATATAACAATATAACCAAGTTCCATGTACTTAATTTAGTACTTAATTTTCTTCTTTAGTACTTAATTTTTTTCGCACTTGAATCGAAATGTACTAATTCTCGGTATGTTTCGTAACAATTCGCATTATTTTCCATATTTTTTTTAATTGATAGTATATTATTAGTAGTATTTTATTGATACTCATGTCTG
>JALPQI010025608.1:0-22610 GCA_025490895.1 Thaumatotibia leucotreta
CTTGCGTTCGAGTGCTAACCTTACTCTTGCTTTAATAGGTCGCGTACTTACTCCAGATCTTTTTTGGTGCGTACTGTGAAAATGTGGAATGGGCTTCCACTGTCCATCAGACAGTCCGGAGAAATGTACACATTACCAATTATTAACACGTTCGACGCCAGCGACAGCAGGAACTCAACGTCTGTGATCAACAAATTCTGACTTCTATGCCGATGACACGCATAGGTGATCAAAAGAACCTTAGCCACTAGGATAAATCAAGTTCTTACTCCTATTCCAGTTGCATAGAAATACGAATAATTTTGACACAAGTGTTGTATCGCTGGCATAGAAGAACAATGTTTTCGGTCACATATGCGTGTCACTGGCATTATCCTCATTACTCACTCGTCACTTATGTCATCTCTTATGATATAATTTCAATCGGCATAGTATCAGCACTGAGTGAAATAGTACCGGGGGCGAATGTATTACTTACTACCTGATAAATGCATAAGTATACTTACCTACAATGAAAGCAACTAATTGCGTGGAATATTATGATTCAGAAAACATATCAGCGTGTGTAGTGATACAGGCCCAGTTTCAGCTCAGGTCAAGAGTGACGCCATACAAGTGTTTTCTTTTTGTCGTCGTGAAGCTTTATTTAAAATCGCGGCCTAACGAACCGCGCCGCACTCGTCTCGTGGCGTGGCCCTCGTGCCGCGTGCTTACCATGAGCTGTCGCCGCGTTATTAATGCTGACTTACTTTCTATCCTTCACGCTCGTACTAACTAATACGCAAGTACGAGCGAGCCGGATAGAAAGTAATTCCGCGGTTATAATGCGGCGGCAGTTCATGGTACGGCCCTTACCATGGGTTTGGTCTACTAAGAAAATCTGAACAATTTACTCTCTGTGCATATGGGGCCGAATATCTCAAAAGCTTATAACTTGTACCTAATACCAGCAGTAGTCATTATCGAAACAATTTAATATAGACTTCCACTTGTAATAAATAGGTGGTACTCTTCACAACCTTTAAAGTAAAGCAGGCCATCGCACTCGCTCCAATATGTCATCGCGAGCGCGATATAATGCAATATGTATCGAGTAAAATCTAACGTATCTTTTACTTTCCAACTCATGGTATGGCTACTGCTGGTTCTCGCGTATTGGTGCTAGCAAGCGGAGAGAAAGTAAATTACGCAGACGGCCTCACGCGGACAAATCATGGTAAGGGCCATGTACCGACCGATCCGACTTAGGTACTCGAACACTGCGTAAAACGTATTCATCGTTTCGCACACTTCATCCCACATTAATCCAATTTTGAAAGACTAATGGCGTTATCCATTTATAAACGTGTCACTAATCTAAAATGCTGCTGAAATAGGTTTGTTTTATTGCATTGTGTTTAGGAAAAGAGATACTATTTAAGAGCGTAATATTTTTTTATTATACCTTCGTATACAAATTTGTAATTGAGCAATAGAGGATTTATTATATATGTTACAAATGTAGCAATATGTGCTAAGACTGCATATAGATAGGTACCTACTGTACCTAGTCCATATTTAGTTATGACTGTTAGTGCTAGAGCTGCTCAAGAGTGTCAGATATTGTAAATGCGAGGTGGTTGCATTTAAGCCAGGTCCTATCCTACGCCCGCGTATTTTACCGTTTATTCTCACGGACTAAACCCGTTTCGTAGCTGGTCGCCCGCGGTTCTCGCTCTTGTTGCTCCTTTGCAAATCAGCGTGCTTTCGTATAAGTAATATTGCTTGGTTGGCTTTTTTGTTCAATGTTCGACGTTCAAATAAAACGCCGCCCCGTCTGCGCCAATACGAGACAAGTTGCTGCCTGTGACCGCTCGCTCGAATGATTTTGCAAAGTACTCGAAGTGTGGCGAATCGATTTGGCAGTAATATAACAGTAAAATAAAATGAACTATTTAGATGATGTAATACGTAACTAAGTAATTATGCTCCAATGTACTTCAAGTACCTAGGTATGATTCTTCTTCGATTATTGAACAAGGTGTACTTTTTTTTAATCGTATTTATTTTGTAAGCCATACATACATCTTATGATTAAGTCGGCTTAGTGAAGTGTACTTAACTTTGACATATTAATGATTAAAAAGGGTTATTTTAAACATAATTTGAAGTTAGTTAGGAAGTATAAGCATACATCACCTAATGGTGAATTTCATTACGATATGTAGAAATATTTATATCAAAAACGGAATTAGTGCATTGTGAAGTGCACATGCACATAAAGTTCTTGGACAAAGTAGTTTGCTAATGACTCCACATTGCAGTCACAGATTGAGCTTCATAATGTGCGAAGATTTGTGCAATCGGAGCACGTGTATCCATTGTAATACGCTCAAAATAATGGCGTGGTGCCGGCGGGAGAGCCCGAGCGCTGCCGGGCCGCCGGGCGACGGGCGGCGGGCGACGGGCGCCGGCTCGGCCACGCTAATTTCGCATGCAGCTGCGGCGTCAACTTCGCGACCAATTTAGAACTCCATAGGAATGCCCTCCGCTAGCCGCCACCGACATCGCCAGTCCGTCTACCCGGTGTGACTTCTGACATTAGTCGATATTAAGTACTTTCGCTAACTTTAAAAGAGATTTAAGTAAAAGTAAACCTAAAGACAAACGATTTTTAATGTGCGCAAGTACATGGCTCAGACACCCATTTCTAAAGTTATCCGTGGGAGTCGAAGCGAGCATTTGTTTCACGGTGCAACAGAAGAAGTAGGTACGTAAAGTAGGTAAACATACCTCACATTGCATATTTTTAAAATATGTCCAAGAACCATAAATTAATGAGGTTTTGCCCACCTCGTCGTCAATCTTGTGAAATTTATTACTGTTCACGACTCATATTTCACCCTGTATAACATTACTGAATTTACAATATAACACCTACGTGTTTAGACCTTCGAATTTAACCGTTTGATTTTGATAAAATACAAATAGGTACTATAGTAAGTAACCTAAGTAAGTATTAATAGTTAAAACTCATACACGATATTACTTGAAACAGGTTTATCTAATTACCTGAGCATTCGAACACATATAAGTCGTGGCGAGATCTTATCTGCCTCATAAAAAACTAGATTTAATTAGTCACATTCAGAAATAGACGTCACATAGCGTGTTCCTGAAATTGTACTTGTAAAATCGTTTAGAAGCGCTAATACCGTCACCTCGCTTTCATAATTTTTTTGCATATGTGTAAAGGTGGATTTAGACCAAACGAGCGAATGCTCATTCTATCCTCCACTATACGAAATCAACGAATTTCGACGTATCACGTTTTGTGTAGCGAACGAATTTCGTAGAGTGGGGGAAATTGGAGTGATGAGCATTCGCTCGTTTGGTCTAAATCCACCTTAACAATACTGCTTTGTTATGAATTATTAACAGATAGATTTTATCTTCCCACAATAGAAGTGAAACGTATTGGAATTGGTAAAATTAGTATTAATTAAGAACCTCTTATATGCCATAGGTTGCTAATGATAAAAAATCCTATTAGGAGGCGAGACGTGCAACACTTTACTGTGCATCGATCTTATATATCGCTTGCCGCCGACCTACCTTGTTTTAGCAAATCCGGTTTGAGAGGTCTGAACATACTTACTTATATATATATCTAGTAGAAATTCCATTAGTTACATGTATGAGCTTATGTCGCACCAAAACATAGTTTATCACCACGGGGACAACCGTGTTGACGGAATCTAATTACTTAGGTATATTGAGCTTCTAGCAATAAAATAGTCGGTAATCAAGAGAAAATATCTCAAACAATTTTTAACACTCTCTTGACGATATGTATAGCTTTAATAAAATTTAATATCTTTTCAAGTCGACTTCCGTGGCACATACTGGTACTTATGTACACTTAAGGCCAGAGAAATATCTTTCTATTTTTAATTATTATAGAAAACTAGTATAAAAATCCTTATTAACATATCCCTTGAGATCAAATTCAGTGATCCTAAATTGTTAAGTGAAATTTATAAAGTTTGGTATATGACTGTTGCGGACTTAAGTATTTTTATAAGATGTTAAGGCTATATTAAGTCAAAGTCAAACGATTATTTTATTAAAGTATGTAGCTTATCTTATCAACGAACACTCGAATAGCCGTAAACAGCGAAATATAATTTACGTCCGGTTCTAATTCTACACCACTGACCCAAGAAGAATCTGCTAAAGAAACTTGATGGGATTTTTTTTAATTATTCATATAATAATATATCTTATAGTTCGGGAAATATTATTTGGCCGACTGTTATCTTACTTACGACCTTTTGTTTTGGGTTAACTAACACTTACTAAACAATCAGCTGTCTAGCACTTTTCTATTGTTAAAGATGGAGAACAAAAGGTCGTAAGTAAGATAAGAGTCGGTCAAATAATTTTTCCCGGGCTATACAGTATAATAAAAATATTTATGTAATCGGAACAAAATACTTAAAGACACACTAAATTAGATAACAAGAATTATATTTCGCTAATAATATGTAAATAAATGTAACAATAATATATCAAATTCCCACTTTTTATCAACTAAAGTTTTTTCGAGATGGTCGTTTTGCAATTGTAACACACGGCTTTTAAATTCTGTCACTATATGTGACTCGGTAAAAGTTACTTCGTCTTAACAGGCTAAGGCGAGTATTATTTTAGTTATTTATAGTAAATAGTGACAAATGCATAGGTAGTTATATTAGGTACCTACATAAATATAAGTGACGTTAAATCATCATGGTGGGGCCACTGATTGTGCCGCGAGTCGCGTTACATAAATAATGGCGTAGCTCCGTAGGCGCTCGTAGCGACGGCGGCGGCGGCGGCGTAGTTCTGTCGATCGATGGAGCCACTGAATTACTACCCTTCCTTTAACACAACGAACCGATTTTGAAGGGCGCTTAGTTCAAGTACAAATGTGCGCTCAAGTACGTGACAGTTTTCAATAGCTTAAGCTACATACATACATGCATGCTACCGGTTAAGTGCGGCTTAGGTTCACCATGGCTTTCAAAGCTGTGTATACATCGCATTCTTTGATTTGAGACTAGCGTAACTAACTCGCTGTGTTATTGCTATAGTAGTACCTAGTTTGTGAAATTACCTAGCCCCTAGCCCCTACTCCTACTCTACACCCCTGCTTGTACCTACTTGAACTAAGACTATAGAGATACGATACACGATGATGGTTTTGATTTTGTGTGTCGATGAGAAGCGCCCTTGTATCAAGTGCCTTGGAGTAACTTGGGGTGGCAGTCTGGTCTGATGGCCTATTGCGAACGTTGTTAATCGCGATTTTGGAACAACCATTTCTGCCACTCCATTATATGCGCCAATGTAGTGACAGAGATAGTGGAGCTGGGGTTCAGTAGCTAATCTGAATCGCCATGTGCCAGTTATATAGGATAGCTGTCAAATACTGACAACCGAATCGCATGAGATCCTGGTAGCTCCCAGGTCACGTACACGGGCACCAGGGTGCTGCCCGCGGTGCGCCGCACGAAGAACGTCGCACGCTATACTTTGTGACGAATGGCCACGTGACATATAGCCGTATACCGTACCATGAGCTGCCCCTGCGATAATAACATGACTTACTGTCTATCCGTCTACTGTCTATACGTGGACTTACTGTCTATTCGTCAGCCTCCGTAGCCTAGTTGGTAGTGACCCTGCCTACGAAGCTGGAGGTTCCGGGTTCGAATCCCGGCGAGGGCATTATTTGTGTATTTATTTATTACAAATATTTGTTCTTTGGTCATGGCTGTCTATGTATTTAAGTATCTATGTATCTATCTATTATATATATCGTCGCCTGGTACCCACATCACAAGCCTTAATTGAGCTTACCGTGGGACTAGGTCGATTTGTGTAAGATGTCCCAAGATATTTATTTATTTATTTATCCTGCTCGCTCGCACCAATACGCGAGTGCGACCGGGATGCAGTAAGTCCGTGTTAATTACCGGCAGCTCACGGTACGGCTAGTGACCCGAGACCGAGACTCGCAGCGAGAACGTCGCACGGTCCGCGAGGCGTATTTTAAATTCGCGCGTGGGTGTTTGAGCTACTGTGACAAATTTATCGATATATTCAGAGATAATTGGTATAATAAAATTACTTTATCGCTGTCGGGTTTTAGGTCTTCCGTTATATTTTACGTTATGATATATGATTAACTTATTCAAAATGATTAACTTATTCAAATACATAGTTACTAGTGATTTAGAAACAATAACGAGTCGTATTTGTAGCAGAGGAGCGGTTTTTTAAATCATTAAAATCTTTAACTCTTCTTAGGGTTCTGTAGTCATCTATGAACCCTTATATTTTCGCCATATCTGTATTCTGTAGTTGCGGTACGCCCTACCGTCTGTTCGTCCGTGGCTTTCACCAGTTTAGAAGATTATTTGAATACACTTTATATGTATTTATTTACCAAATGCTCAGGTTTCTTCTTAAGTGATATAATCCTACTTATCAGAAGTCTATAAAACACTGTTTCCCGTCCCATTCTAACTTCTAGATATAGTACCTAAGACTTACATTGGTAATAAAAAAACATACCGTTCTATTTTGAACGCGGTAGGTTATGTGCGTTATGTTATGTCTTATGTCATTTAGGAGTTATAAGTATAATTAAAAAGTGTATTACAAAAATAGTAATAGTAATTTTAAAAAATCATGGTTATGGTTGTCTATAAATGTATTTCTACCAAATAAATAGAATAGGCAACATAGAATAGTAAATAACTGTAACATGAAATTTCACTATCGTTTGTTGTTTTAACATTCATTTGTTTTTGTTTATAACATAGCTTATAACATAGTTATTTAGGATACATCACATTTCATTAGATAAAAACTCGCGAGTGTGTTGCACCTTGCGTGAAAGGGTCGAGCTATCTCACACAGGCTGAACGGAATGCAAATATGGGGACCGGGTGTCGGTCTCGGTTGGTGCCGCATTGCAATTGCAATGTCGCAATGGCTGCGATGGCGTGCGAGCGCGGCACCGGCGTTCGAATGCTGCCAGGGCCACATCTCATGCTAAATCTTCAGAATAATATGTACCTAACTTCCTGGCCTCTAACACGACTTGAGAAAGTAACAATACATAACGTAAGTAATGCACGATAAATGTACGATAGAAAATTTATAAACTATATTTGCAATGGATCGTTTTAATAATGTAGATAGGTGTGAAACAAGCAATGTTGAGTAGGTTTCCCTTCGTAGTCCATCATAGGAACAGTGCATCTTCTTGAAAAGTTGGTGTTTTTCTTTAACTAATTTAGCGGCTGAAAAATTGTCGTGAGTATTACAGGATCACGTAGTACAATTTTGTAACATATCATCATTCTGTAAACTTACTGATGAACATTTTGATAGATGCAAAATATTTTTGCGTCAGTATCTTGCCTTGTATTGAGCTATGTCGACGAATCGGAGATGGTGTATAATGATTTATATAACGGGAGGCCGTATGTGTTTACCTAGTAAATATACATGAAATAACGTTCCCATTTCTTTGTAAAACGTATACTTACTACATTACAATTAATTTCGTCGCTATCCTCTCTCATCCCCATAGGTAGTTACTTAATGTTACAACAATTGGAACATAAAATCACTCCTTCGACCTGTTCAACCAAAATGGCTTTATCGTATTACGGCTAGGTCCCTACTCCGCAACATAAACGAATTAGGTCAATATCGGTGTCCTGGTTCTTACCTACTTATTGAGAGCGGTCGCACTATAAGAAGCAAACAGTTCAACTTTTAGTAGAGATAAAGGCGTTAAAAGAAAAGTAACTTTATAGGACAACAACTAAGTATTTTGAACAAAATCGGTGAGTATTTAGTTATTCATATTTCTTAGTGAAATACCGTACGCCAGTACTGTGAAGATACTCTCTTTCGCATTATTATCTATATACTAGGTACGTAATTGTTTAATGCATACATATGTATATTATAAGATCCCCCATTAATGTCCACTGTGTACTTTATGGCTGACTGGCAAATACCGAACCCGGCACTGCCATGTTCTCTACCTCTTTATTTCTATATTGCCTTTTTATAGTTTTGGCGTAATATGGGATTATGCAAACCTAGTACTTAGTTGTATTGTAACCTCACAAGCCGCATCCTTTGATATAGATTTCATTCTATATTTGCAGTTTGACGATCCTTGTATGTAGGTATTTTCATAATTTAAGGTTACTTTTACAAAACAAATGTGACTCTAATTTACTCTGTACGACGCCACTATGTAACGCATACAAAACTTTTTTTACGAAATGCTTAATGAATAAAACAAATTAGATTTTTTGAAACGAATTGTAATCGATAACGCGTTCATGTCTTTTATAAGCAAAACGCTCGTTGATGTCTTCCATTTAGTGAAAACAGTTTTATATAGTTGCCTACAGAGCTGTATAGTCGATTTCATATGTGAAACTCAAAAAAATGCTGTTACGATTGATTCTAAAAAATTCAGATAATGTAAAAAGTAATGTAAAGTGAGCATTTTTAAAACTATGTTATTGCTTCTAATATTTATTTATTGGAAGATAACTGGATAGTTACTGTAAAATTTTAATGTACTTAAGTACCGATACGTTACTGCCACAGTGTTTCTTGAAAAATATTTATTAGATATATGTGTCGAATAGCGGGCCGAGCCAGACGTGAGTAGTCTGTGTATTAAAGTAGTTATACGTAGACGTAGACTGAGTTTACAGCCGTGGTAGGGGTCTAGGGGTACGTTATGATAATTATTATGACTCGATACGTAAAGCAGGCCATCGCGCTCGCTCCAATATGTCACTGTCGGTATCGACTATCGAGTACAACTTAACGAATCCTTTACTTTCCAACTCGTGGTGGGTACTGGTCATATAGATGCCAAATCTGATTAATAAAGCGATTACTATTGCTCAATTAGATTATTAAGAAACTGCACATGTAAACAATAAATCGTATCCGTCTATGTATTGGTGGCAGATGGCTTGGTAAGACCGACCCTAAAAATATAACTATTGTTCACCGTTAGCAGCCTGTTTTTGCTATACATACCTGAACTGCAAACACCTATGCCAAGCCAACACGTTTATCGCGACATCATTTAAAAATCGTAAAAAGAATTAATAGCGGATGCTGTCGATGTTCTATTTTAATTTTATAGCAGTTTAGAGACAAAGATGAGGAATATTCATAAGGCCAGGGCGAGCCCACGCGGTCGCCGCAGCGCGCGTAGGCGCCGCGCGCGCATCGGCCGAGCCCGACCCGGGGCAGCCATTGCTGCAATCGTTTCCTCAGTTTCGATCGTGGAAAACGAGTGACGTTCAGAACTATGAAACACGAAAATACGACCAACAGATATGTAGTTCTCCATATAAAACGATTTACATAGGTTTATAATATATGTATAGTTTCTTTATTCTATATGTATGTTCTCTAATGCATGTAGCTTTTTAGTATTCGGGTTCTGTGTATAAAATTTAATTTAAAATCTAAAATAAAACTTATTTATTACTGTTATTACTGTTTGTAATTATTCTTGGTTAAGGTGATTTTTGTTTACCTATATGAATTTTAAAATAAACTTTAAATAAATAAAATAAAACTAACTATAAATAAAACTAAACTATGATATCTAAAGCATGGGTAATCAAAAAAAAATTAACTAAAATTGTAAAAGAAAGATTTATTGACATCATTCTTTTGTAATTTCTCACATTCACCGTTTTTTGATGTATTTGTATATGCCATATCAACCTGCATTGAGAACACGTACCGGCTGAAAGAATACCTACTTAATTAATTTGCCAATATTTAAAAACCTACTTGTTTACCTATCTAAAACACGGATGTTGTCAGGATCATAAAGATACAATCTCGAATATTTTATGGCCCCTTACTCTAGAGCTCACAAGGTGCGTAGAGCTAGACTTGTTCGGATCGACAACGCCGCCGACACGCGGCCTCACCTCATTGTTCGAGCACGTCGCTCCACGAGCACGACATACAACACCTCGTGTCTACTTTGAAACAATATATGAAATAGTCCTGTCCCACTCTGTCCACTGTAGTGTTTAAGCTGAGCGAAAGCGATTACACGATTCGCATTTCGATATTGAGATTGCACGGCCAGTTTGGCACAAGATATTTGTAGTGTTTATTATTGGGTTGTCAACTCCGATGCAGCCTTGAACTCCCGAGGCGTGCCGTCGCGGTCATCCACTGCCGAGCTCTGCCAAAACTAATAACTATACCTCCGGTTTTCAGCCAAAATTATACTAAATTTACTAATTGGCTTTTCAATAGCGTAAAATGTGGAATATGCACTTGGTCTATCTCTATACATACACTAACAGCCGATAAATCTTCAATTTACGATTAAATTTTTCTATATAGTGCCAATTCATAAATAAATACATAGTATAAAAATACTGAAGGTAATTCGACGACTGTAAATACATAATTTTCTTTGAAATGTTATAATAGGCTGCTATCACGCGGTTACATAATAAGAGAATCGAATAACTAGGTAATAGTCAATGTGTAATACAGTGTCAAGATGCGTGCACTTATGGACATCTCCAGTAGTGGTAGAGACTATTTACTTATTTTAAGACTTTAGTAAGTAACGGAAGAAAATACTATGTACTTACAAAATATATCAAATTTCGTAAATCAAATCTTCATCCAGGCTTTCATCTCATACCTTACCCACTAATTTCAATATCCATTAGACTTGGATTTTTATCGAATTTCAATAAACTCGCCAGTCGACTATAAATAAGCATTAATAACTTTTTTTTCTCTTTCTCGTCATACCTGTACCACGTGATAATATCATTATTTAATGAACAGGGTATTGACCATGTACCCACCCCATTCCTATCCCGTAAGAACAAATTGTGTCTGTAATAATGTAGAGGTTTTCCCAGTTTGAAAGTAATGTTGTTTGTTGCAGGGTCGGTGTGCGGCGGGCAGTGCTGCGGGCGGGGCCGCGAGGCGCGGCTGCGGGAGGCCCTGCGGCGAGCCGCGGCCGCCCGCGCCGCCGCCGCCACGCGCCCCATCGCCGCGCTGCTGCTCTCCACCAGGACCACGCTGCAAGGTGACGCACCGACACTGACCGCCTTAACCGGCGTCTGACCCATTGGCGGACACCATGTCCCTATCTGTAATTGTCGTGTAGTTTTATTTCCTTTGACCTATGACCGCTTTGAGATGACTTACCTTCATGAACTGCTTGCATCAATTCGACGTCTGTCCAATGTAAATGTTTGTTATTGCTGAACATCATCGCCGATACTAACCCCTTTTTCATAAACATATTAACTTAGCGACCCGATAAGTATATTATTTGTCCCTTTCGGTCTTATCATATGATGTCTCTGAGACCGAAAATACAAACAATACTTATCGGCTGCTAAGTTAGGACACGTTTATAAATAAGGGGTTAGTGTCCGCGATCGTGTTAAGAAATAACAAACAATTTACATTGAACAGACGTCGCATTGATGCGAATGCGCATGCGGCCACAGGATAGTGCTATGCATATGTCGGCACTGTATCGGTCACACACCGTTGCCGTTTGCGGAAACCGTCAGTGTGACGTCTGCCTTAGACCGTGCCGAAAGAGTTCCAGTCCGGACCCGACTGTCCGACAAGCATGACGTCAGACAGAGAGACATGCCGAATGCTCGGGCCTGGAACTTTGTTATATGAGCCACCCCTTAAACTAACCACTGCATTCGATAACCGAAGAGATCATGCCACTAGAAATCTCAAATAGCTGCTTCTGCTCATAATGCCTGCTAGCCTGCTAGGTACTGAAACTTTTTTGCACCTAAGAAATACTTAAGTGTTGCGATAACACGAAACGTTTCTATTTAGTTTACCATCATCATCATCAGCCTATGATAGTCCACTGCTGGACGTAGGCCTCTCCTATTAACTATGCGTATAGACGCATTAGGAGGTAAATGACCATAATCGCCCCGCTGGGCAAGCGAATTGGCGATCGCAGTAATGTGTCCACTATGATGACGCTGCTGCCCATCATCAATATTTTGTCAAATAATGGTCAATGACACTTCAATCCCTTAGTCGACTCTTACGACACCCGAAGGAGGAGTTGGGGTGGTGACAAATGTATTCTTACTGCCGTCACCACACGGCCTAGTTAGTTTACCATACATTTAAGAAATAGCAAGCCAAGGGCATAAATATAGATACAATTCTGGACCCTATGCCCCAGACATAAGTAAAAATGTGTATACATATATATATGCCCTTGATTGTACCTATTGAGTCCCGAACCAGCCTAACGCTTCGACTCAGTTACATACTTTGAATGTATATACAACGCGGGCTTCCGGTTCCACCGTCACATACGTCTTAAGAGTTGCGACGATAGTTTGCAAGTTGCGACAGAAATAGGACGAAGACTTGCAAGAGGAAGACTCAGTGAAGTTTGCCGGAACAGACCCATAGCCGTAGCATGAGTTGTTAAGTAACAGATACGTGAGATTGTACTCGATACGTAAAGCATTCTGTCGCACTCGCACTTATTTGTTGGAGCGAGCGCGATGTCCCGCTTTACGTGCCTATAGAGTAAAACCTAACTTTACCGATACTTGCAAAATCATGGTACGGCTACTCTACTGACTTAGTATGTCTGTACCCACGATATGAAAATACGACATTGCAATGCGATTTAATAATAGCGCGAATGTGTTTAAAATATTATGTTCAATGTTTTACTAAAGTGACTTAGGTACCAATGCTATGCGATTTAACTAAACATTCAAATATTTATCTATATTTTGCGAACATTACATCACTTTTTTTATTTTTCGTTATTTTTCCTGACCTAAATCTAACCTAACCTAATTTATTCATATGTACTAACCTAACCTAATTATTCATATATTATGTCCTCTTTACTCGTATGTCCATTTGAAAGAGATTACTATACATATTTGCATGATATTACCTATTTTTAAAATTAACAAGACTATTTACACATAGTAAGCACATCATCTAAAGTAAAAGTATCACAAAACAACCTACGAGTATAATTACGGCTAGGTACCAGCACTAAGGGAACCCTTATGGTTGCTATACTTGCAACTCTGTCCGCCCATCTGTCACATCATTAAATATCCAGAGAACTACAAAAACTATCGAAAACTTTGTACACAAATTGCCAAATTTTTAGAAAAGTTTCATTTAAATAACTAAATGAATTCACGTTTATACATACTTATATACTGTAGCTATTAGTACGGTACTAATAGCTACAGTATATAGTACCTAGTAAAGTTGTTTATTAGATATATGTATAAATTAAATTTTCTACGTCTTCTGTATCATCTACATACATGTATATGTGATATATTCAAATGATCTCAAATTATCGACCAGTAATTCAAAATGACAAACATAGCACTTTCATAGGTACAACTAGAGTCAGCCTCCGTAGACTAACGCCTAGCCGTAGAGCCGACGAAGCTGGAGGTTCAGGGTTCAAATTCCGGCGAGGGCATTGTTTGAGTATTTATTTATCACAAATATTTGTCCCTTGGTCGTAGCAGCCTATGTATTTAAGTATCTATATGTACGAGTGTGTATCCATATCCCTATACATATATCGTCACTTGGTACCCACACCACAAGCCTTAATTGAGCTTATCGTGAGATCAGGTCGAATTGTGTAAGATGTCCCAATATATTTATTTATTTTAATAATTATAAAAAATAGTTACTCTTCCAAATTTTTTTGATTTTGGATCACCATTCCTGGCAAGAGTCTCGAGAACCTTGACGCGAAGAAATATACAAATATCATGGGACATTCTAACACAAATCAACCTTGTGAGGTAAGCTCAATTAGGCTTTTGTTGTGGGAAGGTATGCGTCATACGATGTTATTATATCAATAATAAACTCATATTTTGATACGTAGTAAACAATTATTATTGTGATAAATAGACAAGGAGATGCCCTCACCGAGAACTCCAGGTTTGTTGGCAGGGTCCGGTAGTGACCTGAACTGACCTACGCAACCCGTCCAACAAAAGAAAAACAATTTATTAGCAATGTAATGTAACGTATATTAAAGGAGCGATGACCCCTGTTCTGAGCTAACAAGTACAATGAAGAGCACTCCCAACCCCGCCGGTCTCGGGGACGAAAGCGAACGCGGGGCGTGTACTCTCGCGCGTGGCATTGTGCACGCGGCGGGCCCACCACGGCGCCTTAAGAGGCAACATTTGTGTCTGCTGACTTATTCCTACACGGTTTTTGATTCTAGAACGATGTTTTTGTGCCCGGTATATTAATAATATATAAATAAACTCTAATGTAATATGAATTTCTATATACCTATTAAGAAATTTTTATTTTTTACGCTAGTCTCGAACAATTTGCATTGCCTTGAAATAAAAAGAGTGTCACAGTACTCGTATATTTTGGAGGAAGAAATAAATGACACCCATGCGTCGGTGTAAGAAATTTAGGTACCCTTGTCAATCTTATTCATTGCACATGTGGCGATGGCAACCTCATCATCAGTTATCGAAGCGTCAGCATCAGGCCTAGACAAGATGCCAGCATGCCCATGTTTAGGCATGTAGGTCAGATATAGATCTGGAAAAAGGCTCACGCTCCCTGTCCTCTTAAGTAGCCGACCCTCATTAAGGCACTAAAATAATTTACCTAGTCCCTTGTCATGTTTTAGGTACTTCCGAATAGTACTGATGTTAATGCTCTATACAATATTAATAGAATTGCTAACAATGGCTCTCACTTGCTTTGTGCGTGTGATTAGGGTTGTTAGGGACATTGATTCCCTATGAATTGGCGTTCGTGAAGTGTTCCGTACACCTGCGACACAAAGCGAATAGCTCTTAGGCTCCGTACATCGCCTTCGATTTTTACATTTAGATGAATCTCAGTGAATATGGGTGCGTATTCAATAAACAATTCTGTTTAGAAACGGGTGTTAATAAACAATGTTTCATAACGAGTAGGTATATTTTCTGCGAAACATTGATTATAAACATTGGTTCTGAACAGAATAGTTTATTGTAAATACCTACGCACCGTACCGCGAGTCCATTCCATAAGTCGCGGGTTTCAGATCTTTTGACACGGGTGTAATATATACCTATAACATTTTAAAACGCATTACGAGTAAATTCAATCAACTCAATTTTCACAATAAAAAATTAGGTGGCGTTAATGAAAATATGCCTAAAGTTATGATAATGATTTCAACTGTTATTTCGAGTTTAATGTAATAGTATATGGCATTAAACATTTATGTAATGCAATCGTATAAATTGAAGCAGGTACTTTTCCAAAATTTGAATTGCACCGTTTAGTGGTTTACATAGTGGGTAATATACCTAATAAATACTTATTTGTTTTTGTTATACTCAACATAATGAATCGGTACCAAGCACGTTAAGGTCTAAAACTCGATTTCAATATCTCATTACTCATTAGCTCATTACATTTAGACGTCATGTTAGCGTGAATAAAGCAAACGTGTTTGGCATAGTCGGGTGGCGTGTAAGCTATAGAGGTCAATGGTTCTCTCCTCGTTTTTACAGTAGGTGACGTATAGGAACATATCACATCGGGTGTCACTAAATATAGACAAGAAACATCGCGTCGTGAAAGAGTCGGAGAGACTGAGCGGCTCCGCCGTAGCGCGGGGAAGGGCGTCTGGAGGTCTCGCGCCGCCGCCGCCGCCGCCGCCCGGCGCCTTCAACCGCCACCCACCCCCCTATCTCCGTGTATCGTATAATATATGAAAATACAAATGTCTTCTATATTTTAATATTGAAAGGCTACAGATTTTTCATGACTTTCACTCCAAGATGTTTAATAGCTGTAAACCCGTCCTTCATTTATTCGTATTCCAAAACGTAACGTAGGTAGGTATATGTAGGTAGGTATGGTAATTCCGTCGCCATGGAGCCGTATTTCGGTAGGTATTTATTAAAACGTTTTAGCATTCTTTTATTATCATAATTTCTTAAAATAAACTACTAGTAGGTACCTATTTATCTGAGGTATTTCTACGAGGGTCTATCAATAAATAATTAGAATCGACATGTCAAAATAACAGATTTTTTTTCTATAGTCCGTTGTAATTGTATGGTTATAATTAAAACAAACAAGCAAAATTTAAATATCATTCATTTATTTTGCTTTCACAGTATAGGCAATAGTGTCGCTGTCGGTCGAGTACACTTCGCTTCATGAATAAAATCAAAATAAATTTTAAAAATATTTAAGTTAATACAAAAGCTGTAATTTCACTTGGCACTAAAAATATTTATACAGAAAATAAAAACTGGGATTACTCGTATTCTTATCTATGCAGATATGACATATTGTACCTATAGTTATATACATAGGTATACAGTACCTATAGTTTTTTTAAATACGCTTTACTATTTTAGATGGGCTTACACAAAATATTGTTTTATGGTACCTAGTTCCGATTAAGTACCTACTTACAAAAATCGCTAAGATCTGGAGCTTCTGGACAACTGTGACCTGGCCCAGAACTTCCAAATTTAGAGACTGCCGTTAAAACATCATTAGTTTTAGAGTTTAGTGATAATGTATTTAAACGTTTAATTATATTTTGAAGAAAATTAAAAAATACTTATTTGATCTTATTAAGTGCATCACATCATCAAAGCATTAAACGTCGAATACAAACTTGGGTACTTGGCGCTGCGCTTTATTTCCTTGCTTTGATTGACTGTTTTTTTAATGTCGCGTCTGTATTTTTCAAGAGCATCGTCTGACGTTCTCAGACTTTGATATGGTTGGCCAGTGGTCCGTAAAATTGTGTATAGTGGTACATTTAGATTACAGCCACAGATATCAACGGTTATCGACATCCCTGAAAAATTTCCTTCTAAATATCTACTTAACTGTACGAGTAGAATGCTTTTAAAACAGAATAAATTTGAAAATAATGGATTTCTATTTAGTATTCGAGTATGAGTAACTATTATGATTAGTTCAAAGTTAAGTTTATGCGGAACTCAGTGGAGCAAATCAAATTAATTATTTGTATTTTTAAATACCTATTACTTTTTATGTATGTATATCGCCTTGCATATTGGTAAATATGACATCTGAAGCGGCAATTATAGTTGGTAACATACGCGGACGCCGAATCAAAATACGAGGTTGGCATGCAACCGACAATGTTTGCATGCGGCGACCGACCAAGTTTAATTGTCGCTATTTTTTTTTAATATATTTATTTTCAAAACTACAATTTATGTACATAGATTAAATCTAACTAACATATTGTCGCTTAATATTGATAGTTCAATGTTTATACTTGTAACGTTCACATTACTACATACACATTGTACGAGTAACGTAGACATTCCCGGGGTTTATCGTGCAAGGCAGGCAGGTGCCGCCTGCTATGCGTAGCACCCAGTGTTTACTTGCCCACTATTTCACTTAACCCGCGTAGGTATGTGACGAGACTATTTGTATTTAACTTAATTCTTGAGTAAATAGGCGTCTTATCTGTCATGGACTCTTGAGTCACATACTGGAGTTAAAATATATGTGCCTATAGTTATAGGCACTCTAAGTATCCCTCTAGGCTCCGGTCGAACAAAAAATACTTACACTTACTAATACATAAGTAGGTAGATGTCAAGCATTGCGAACGTGCTTTTATGCTGTGTAACACTACATAGTTAATAATTTTTGGTAAGACCATGCTGACAGTAGGTTAACAACCTATGTTATTATTATTAAAATATGTTTGCTTCTTATTTTGTATGTAAATTTAAAATAACCGCTGGCTATGCTTGTTTTGATAAGTATTAGGTACTTAGTATAAAAAAAATACATTATCTGTCAATCGATGTGTTTTATGAAAAACTATACCTATACTTACAATAGCATAAATGTAATAAACTTTTCGCTAAATTGAACCTAGTCAACTTATCTTGTGAGTTCTTTTAATAAATTCTGCATAAAAAAATCGAAATACAGGGTGGCTGGTAAGTATACCGACAAACTTGAAAGGTGTATTCCTGAACACATTTCGAGGCTATAATTTCATATGAACTTTTCTGGATTCGGCTTAGTTTAAGAGATAATGACATGTTATTCAAAAAACAATTTTCATCACAAGTCACTGAAAAATGCCTGCACGATTAAAATTCTTACACTAGTAGTTTTCATCTCGACATACACACTGATTAAGGTTAGAGAAAATTACGAAAAAGTTTCAGAAAAATGTTTAACAAAAAAAAAATATCAAAAACCCTGAAAAAAAATTCTTTCCCTACAATTTATTACTGGTCATGTACAAAAAAATACGAAATATCAAAAAAGGAATAACAAAAAAAAAATTTTTTTTTGTTCGATAATGACATATGTCACATATTTTTTTTTACTTCTTTTGTTATCAAAAATGCATTGGTAAAGTCTGTCGGTATACTCGTTCCCACCCTGTATACTTAAAATTTATCATGGCCCTTATTAGGTACCTATACTTAGTATATTGTCTCAAAGAAGATTTCTCTTCAATAACTTGAAATATTTTTTTACACAGAGCACCTAACGGCACTGTCACACCAGTCGCAAAACAAAACTGCGGTGTTGTTAGCGCAAGTGTACCGCGCGCAGCCGGCGCGCGCGCACGGCCCGCTGAGCGCCCTGTACGGCGAGCTGCGCGCTGCGCTGCGACCGCCCGCGCCTGACCTGCTGGATGCACTCGTTTCCGAACCTCCTACGGACCTCATGGTGGCTACCGACAAGTTCTTTCGTGAACTATTCCCCTTGGCATATCACAACATACTGAGATTGGATACCAAACAATTCACGGCCCAGCACGAATTGTGCCTTAAAGATGCTTACGATGCCGTGCAGCCCTTTGGAGACGTACCGCAGCAGGTGAGCGTTTCTTTTATTATATTTTTATTGAGATGCGAATGCTCGTCATGAGTTAAACATTCATCACAATTTCGAATTGCGAAAAGTAGTAAAACAGATGAAATTGTATTTATAAGATTTTTTGTTTGTCAGTTGGGTATGACACTGTCTAAGTCAATGGAGGGCGCCCGGGCGCTGCTGGTGGCGCTGGGCGCGGGCGCGAGCGCGCTAGGCTCCGCGGAGCGCGCTGTGGCGAGCGCGAGCGGCGCGTGCGCCGCGCGGCTGCTGCGCGCAGCGGGCTGTGCGCGCTGCCGAGGCCTCGACGCGCCGCCTTGTCGACACTATTGCCTCAATATTGCGCGAGGGTAAGACCTTATTTATTTATAAATCTTTATGTAAAATTATTAATCGCACGCGCATAGCGAAAATGCTGCTACAGCGAATACTGCATGTGATTGCGATTTATTTTCATTTTGACCGTACATTAAACGTAAATTGTGTCATTCTTTCATTACCTTTACCTATCGCAGCTGCAGTCCGACGTTATTTATTTAAAAATATTAAGTAAGTTTAACGCTATTTTAGCCTGCGTTCATTCTATTTAGTACTGACTCTGACGAGTAACCGTTTATTAATTAAAATATTTCAATAGCCAACCGAGTAAGCTTGAAACTGTGCTAATTAAGCTCTTAGCTCGAGTTGAGAACTTCCCGCAGAGACTTACAAAAGCTTCGTGGATGTCTGGAGTAGGTAAATAATCGAAAGGCATTTCATATAAAATGTTAAGCTATCTACAATTGCAGTAGGTATTTGCGTTGCACTGAGTCGTTCGCCCGGCAATTCAGCGTGAGCATTTTTTTGTTGATTGTGCTTCTACAAATATCCTGTATCCTGTATTCAAATATACAAAAAAATATTCAAAAATATACAAAAAGCTTTAAAGTATTGGTAAGAATTGATAACCTACTTAACCTTGGGTGGTAAGTTAACTACATATTAACATAAAACATTATTGATAATTTATCACGGTATTTAGCTACAGAAAATCTATAACTCTCTCTTCACCGTAAATTCTGCTATATAATGTGAGCCATGGCCTGTTAAGTGAGAAGCGTGTGATAAGAAATATATTGTATATGATTATTATATTAACGACCAGTTTCACAAGCTGTGGATAAATATACAAACCAATCTCATCATAAAAATTATCATTTATCACTATCAGACATTTTAACATTTATCCGATTGGATCTGTAAAAGAAGCTCGCAAAAAGTCGCAAGTGAGTTCAAAATTCCCTTGTTGCAGATGCCTGGGCGCGCCCGTGGGCGAGCTGGCGGGCGCGTGGACGGGCTACGTGGAGGCGGTGGAGGCGCAGGCGCGCGCCGACGCCGGCGCCGACGCCGCGCTGCGCGCGCTCGACGAGCAGGTGTCGCGCGCCGTCATGCACGCGCTCGAGAACAAGCTGCAGCTCGAGAAGAAGGTCAGACACACTGTTTTTTTAACCTGACTTACCCCCTTTATTCATAAACGTCTCCTCACTTAACAAGCCGCGAAGTATTGTTTGACCCCTTCTTTCTTACAGACTTATTAATAAAACTGAAAGGGATAAACACTACTTAGCGGCTTGCTAAATTAGGAGACGGTTATGAATAGGGGGGTTAGGTTTATGCTACAGGGAGCGTTAAAGCGATCGCACAGCCGGTGGGTTGGTTGCCTGGGGAAAATCCAGCACGCATCCAGACCGGGCTACCATAGTTAGTCGACTAACAGTCGGCGCGAAATCGGCGTGGACTGAACAACTGAATTATTCCTTATGGGCTAAATACTACACACTAAGATTCGTATTTATGTATTTACATAATGCTCTCATGTAGGCCTATTAGTTGCTTTCGAGTGTCATCACTCATTACACGTGGGTTCTTAGGCTCGACAACTTCTAGCCTCCCGAACAAGCCGGTTTCGGTTTCTGCAAAAGATTTAGCACCGTAGAACACATACGCAACGTCAGGTTATACAGAAGACCGAGAGGTATAACTTGCCCATCAATAAATGTTTTTTCTTTCTTTCCCATCAGGTTAGCGATCACTGTTCGTGGTCTATGAAGCGTTTGGATTGATCGAGACCTGGGCTGTACTACAGTATCTTCAGTGGTACCAAGTAGAATTCTCCTCCTTGCGTCGATAACCCAATTCCGGGGCTCGTGACTTACGAGTATCAATCTTCTACCAACGAAACCAATATTCAGCAGCGTGGACCGCTTCAGCAACCCAACTGTTGAGTCTGGTGCGGATGGCGCATGGGGCTCTTTCCTCTTGGCCTTTTCTTTTTCATCTTTCTTGTGACAATAAGTTTTTAGCAGTCTTCCCCAGGTTTTCGGGCTATGTGTCCAAAGAACAAGTAACCAATAAACAGTAGAACAAGTAAGCCAAGTAGACTACCGCTACTTATATTGATTGTCGTATCCAGTTCGTCTCCAAGACCGGTAATCGAAATCCATACCATTGCAGCGAGGATTAAGACAAGGAGATGTCTTGTCTCCAAAACTGTTTACTGTTGCTTTGGAAGATATTTTCAAGATTTTGGTCTGGAATGAGCTTGTCTACAACACTACTTGGTAATATATTACTCATCTTCGGTTTGCCGACTATAAAGTAATTATAGCTGAAACCATGGAGAACTTGAGTACGAGTGAGGCGAACTGGCGAGCCTCTGTGCAACGCTTCAGCCCTAAGTGAGAGAGCTCGGCTTTCGGCCTTCGCAAGGGATTGAAACAAATCGGAGGGCCGTAGAGTGTCATACTAAACCATTGTGTAGCATGGGAGCGCTAGGCTCTGGCAGCTTTCAGCCTCGCCATTTGGCGCGCCGCTGTGGGATGCTCCAGGCCTTCAGCCTTACGCGAAGCTGGGCCTTCGCGACCGGTTTAGATACATACGAGTAGACGTGTTTGCGCGCCTCTGCGTGAGGTTGGTCTACGGGCTCTGCGGCCTTCGCTAGCGTTAAGACAGTTGGAAAACGTAATTTTATCGGAGAGCACTGAAATCGTGATTTCGGCCTTCGCGGGCTTGACACCTCGCCATCGGGCCCTCGGCCCTCAGGTACGGCTTATTTAGATACTAGGGCAGGTGATATTATCTTACCGTGATTAAGAACGTTAAAAGTTTAAAAGATTGAGCATTTTGTAGTTGTAAAACATGATTATAATTTTTTGTGTATTCAAAGGTAACTAAAATGTAAACTGAACTACTGAGGGTGCCAAAACAAACAAGCTTAAAATTAAAATACAATAATAAAAAAACGAGCAACAACAGGCGGCAACTATTATTTCAGTGTTAACCCTAAATAAGGCCAAACACTATAACTTTATGAAAATAAAACAAATCTGAGAAAAAGCATTCATTTACATGTAGGTATTTGCAAGGGATCCGTACTATCCCAACTATCCGGATGTCCGGATCCTCTGATTATCGCTAATCCAAACCCAGTCACTGTTGGAAATATTATGTTAGAACATGGTGGGAAGAGAAAACTGTTATGTACCTACTGATCAGATGGTGAATAAGGTGGTGGTGTTTATTGAACATTCAAATTGTATTTATCTAAATTATAACAAATTATACGATTG
>JALPQI010025609.1:0-13557 GCA_025490895.1 Thaumatotibia leucotreta
GCCCTCATATATAATACCTAAATTACCTAACCATCTGAACTCCTTACAGTTGTTCGTTTAATTTTAGTTCCCATTTATAGCTACAATTTTAATTTAAGCACCTACGATATACCTACATTTTCTTTTTGCGTTTTATAACGTAATATAAGTAGATATAGTTTGCACACCTTGAACAAACAAACCAATGCAAAGGTAACATATATAACCCTTAACACTTGTTGTTTAACTTTAACCTTAAAGCTAACAACTTAATCTAAGTAGGTACTTATTGTAAATATAAATGTATAAATTTTACTGTTTTTATATCATTCATAACGACATCATTTTAGTGAGATTTTAAAAATGAGAATGTTTGAATAGCTTTTTTCAAGTAACATTTTTAGTCAAATAACTGTTGGTTTTAAACTATCGATAAAAATATAGAGCCATACCACAACACTATTTACATTAACATGTCAAAATTACCTGACACGGTCGATTTCTATGAAAATGACAGCCAAGGCCGCCTCTATCTCTAAGGTTACACACTAAAGAGGTCCGTGCTCTGTGGTAGAATCTGAAAAAAATGTAAACATACCTAAAATGAAACTCGCATTACTTATTCCTTAATCACGTACCTACTTTTATTATAACACAATCTTGGTTTTATTACCAACTTAAAACCTTAAACCTTGAATTCACATACATTTTTAGTTAAAATTATTATATACTATTTTATTAAAATTATTATAACTATAATACATAAGTATTATAGTTGGAATTTTCTAAAAATTAACTTTTGACACTTTAGAAATGAGCCTTATACAGGGTGTTTTTTTTCGACCGTTCAAATTCTACGTAGTGAATGTGTAGGTCGTACTGACCAACTTTTACTATGGGGACAAAGTCGAAATCGCGAAAAAAAAATCAGCTGTTTCATACATTTCGGCCGGCGTAATGCCGCCAATTTGTATGAAACAGCTGATTTTTTTTTCGCGATTTCGACTTTGTCCCCATAGTAAAAGTTGGTGAGTATGACCTACACATTCACTACGTAGAATTTGAACGGTCGAAAAAAAACACCCTGTATTTATGTAGGTATATGACGTTAAGACTATCGGGAAAACGGTTAGCCTTACCCTCATATTAATAACTTAATAAGGTTTAATCTATAACTGTCAAAATTAGAAATTTCCAACTATAGTATTATTAAGTGTTCGAAACGTCGGAATGAAGTTAAAATTAGTTAATTATACGCGAGTTTATCCGTTTTCATAGTTTTATTTCATGAGTAATCCTCGCGGTAACCGAAGAAAATATAGTATTAACGTAAAAATAATAATATATACAGGGTGTTTGGTTAGCGGTGTCGGAGCTTTTAAGGGCTTAAACTACAATCAATTTCATCGATAAATTACCATACAATTTTTTTTTTGTGCCAACGATAATTAAATGGCGGCCATTTTAAAATTTCAAACAGACGAATACAGGCGCACGTGATATTTCTGGAATTATACGTTTGTTATCGGTCCTATCCCTGCAAAAAAAAAAAATCGTTAGAGAGCTCATTAGATATGCAAACTAATTAAGCTAAACATTTGACTCAACTATTTGAACAACGAGGCTAAAAGATTTTGTTTTAATTAAAAATAGTAAAAAATTCACCTTAATTTTTCAATTAATTTAATTTTGCATGAAAACTAGGTCGTTAAGATTGGTTTTTGGTGTTGTTATTTATTAGTACAGTATCTTAGCTAAAAAATAACACCATAATTACAGTTATACCTTAAGTACTTTAGGAATTACAAGTGCTCAAACATACACCAAAACAGCTGCATTTAGCGTTCCCGATGCAAAATCCATAAACAAATGAATGTCAGCAGTGTACTGACTAGTGAAATGGCCGCCTTCCATCCATCCAGTGCATGTTTGAGCACTTGTAATTCCTAAAGTACTTAAGGTATAACTGTAATTATGGTGTTGTGTTTTAGCTAACATCCTGTACTAACAAATAACAACACCAAAAACCTATCTTAACGACCTAGTTTTCTTGCAAAATTAAATTAATTGAAAAATTAAGGTGAATTTTTTACTATTTTTAATAAAAAAAAATTTTTTTAGCCTCTTTGTTCAAATAGTTGAGTCAAATGATTAGCTTCATTAGTTTGCTTATCTAATGAGCTCTCTAACGAAATATCACGTGCGCCCGTATTCGTCTGTTTGAAATTTTAAAATGGCCGCCATTTAATTATCGTTGGCACAAAAAAAAATTGTATGGTAATTTATCGATAAAATTGATTGTAGTTTAAGCCCTTAAAAGCACCGACACCGCTAACCAAACACCCTGTATATCTATGAACGTCAGTCAAAGACGTCAAATGGTATGGAAAGTCAGCTAATGTTTGTTTTAGGTACTTTTTATTAGATTATCTGGTGAATGGTATACCTATTAAGATGAGATGATTATAGGCTATAGCTAGTTTAGAAAGCCTGTCTTCTAAACTTGAACTAACTATCTAGCCATCTAGCAAGCCAGTAAGTAATTGATAATTGAACATCTCTTTCATATTGTTAGCAAAAAAGGCTCAAAATATTTAAAAAATAACAGGTTGAGCGGGAGGTGTGTAAACAAGACAATAACATAAATTTAGAATTTACATAACGAATGGCATGATCTGGTATATTTGCTTACCCGTTGACCTCGAACCTGCCCACCAAAGGCGTAAACAAGTGATTCTCTTTCTTATCATTTTATTAACTTATCGCTATATTTAAACATAGCAACCGCGCGGCAGTTTGTCCCTGGCGCTTGCCGTGAAACAATAGCTCAGTGAATTTTTTTTTAAATATCCGGCCGGTAGCTTTGACATTTTAATTGTCAATTACAGCTGGCCAGTTTGACGTAAGAACTGAAGGGACGAACGTAAACAAAACAAATAAGCAAAGCAACGCAATTATAGAAATATAAGTTTATTATTGAATTGAAAATGTCTTCTATAAGGATTGTTCGTATATTCAGTTTGTCTAATACGAAACCCCTGTACTCTATCAATAAGGTAAGTGGCCAAATAACATAATTCATTTTTAATTAATTATGCTATTAAAGACTTATAAATGCGTCTCAGTTTTTACTGATAGGTACCTATGTTTGTTTACGCAGTTTATACATTTATTATTGCGAAGTTGCGTAACTAAAAACATGTTTATGGTATATTTCAGGTTCTGTCCTGTGCAAGTTATAGTACTTCCAGCAAAAAAGGGAAGATATTTAGCGATGCTCACGAAGCTGTTAAAGACATTAAAGATGGATCTAAACTTCTAGTCGGCGGTTTCGGTTTGTGTGGCATTCCGGAGAACCTTATACAAGCCATAAACAAACAAAAAGTCAGTGGTTTAACTGTGGTTTCTAACAATGCAGGTAATTTATTTTATGGACTTGTAAAATGCAATCCATGTTATATACTAATCACAATGCTTTCAAAATGTTTTTTCTGATAAATAACCATACTAACCCTCAGTTAGGGTATGATCTTGTTCAATGCTCAAGCATTATACTGTGCTCACTATGTATTATTTCTTCAAATATATTTTTTTTATTTTAAAATTCGGCGTACAAGGTGGTATGCCAGATCCCAAATGTATGGAAACATTTTTCACCTTGTATGCAGAGGGTTAATCAGAACCTTTAGATAATTTCAAAACATAATATATCTTTATAAACCACTAGCTCCCAGAAAAACATTCATTTACGATATACCTACAAATTGTTTTTCTAATACTCTTCAAGTCAAATACTATACTACACAGGCATTATGCTTAATGCTATTTGAAGTTCGTTTTGGAGTTATAAATAAACTCCTGAAAAAACAATTTTATTTTTATAGGTGTGGACAACTTTGGCTTGGGTGTATTGCTCAAAAGCAAACAAATCAAAAGGATGATTGCATCTTATGTTGGAGAAAATGCTGAATTTGAAAGGCAATTCTTGACAGGAGAGTTAGAAGTAAGTTTTCTTTTTAATCTTTGACTTACAAAATACACACACCACACACATTCCAAATTTTATGTACCTCCCTAATTATTTTAAATAAATTGGCTTGATTAATTGTTTTAAATAAAATGGCTGTAAATATCAGACAGACACATATGACCATACCTACTATATTGTTTTAATTATAGCCACATTAGTTTCAGACACCTGAAAATAAGAAATTAGTAAAAATAAGTGTCTTAACCCTTTAATGGGCAGGAATTAAAAACATCCTGAATACAAGCCTCCGGACAATGACTACAAAAAAAAATACAAAACAATAGTGATGCAGGGTGATCGTTTTTGGGACCAGTGCCCTATAAAAGGTTAAATTTGTTGCTGCCATTTCAGGTCGAGCTGACTCCGCAAGGGACATTAGCAGAGAGGATCAGAGCGGGAGGAGCCGGTATTCCTGCCTTTTTCACTCCCACTGGCTATGGCACTCTTATTCAAGAAGGTGGTTCCCCTATCAAGTACACTAAGGATGGCAAGGTATTTTTATTTGGTTCAAAACTATTTTATTTATAAGAAGATAGAAAGTTTCTTTACTTAGAGGTAGCATATATGCAGGTTTTGGGAAGCAGAATAAGCTCCTCAGGAGATTTTTTAGAAATAAATTCATGTTTCAGAAGTATTAGTTCTTAGTAGTTATAGTACCAACCAAGCACCTATGTATTTTAATAATAGCACTATTCTGAGTCCCAAAACATCACAGGCAATAGGAATACACTAATTTTTTTGCCACCTTGTATAAAAATATATCATATATTATTTATAGGTACAATGTTTAGTACTCAAGAATTACCTTTTTAGAGTCATCATTAGCCTATGTTAGTCCACTGCTGGACGTAGGCCTCTCCTATTAACTATGCGTATAGACGCATTAGGAGGTAAATGCCCATAATCGCCACGCTGGGCAAGCGGATTGGCGATCGCAGTAATGTGTCCACTATGATGACGCTGCTGCCCATCATCAATCTTGTAAAATTGTCAGTGACACTTCAATCCCTTAGTCGACTCTTACGACACCCGCAGGAGGAGTTGGGGTGGTGACAAATGTATTCTTACTGCCGTCACCACACGGCCTTTTTAGAGTAAATAAATAAAATGAATAAATAAGTTGCAGGCGTGCATAGGTATCTGCTGTATGCACGCTGTAAGTATGTTTGAATGCCACCGTTAAGATATTATTAAAAATGCATGTCCCCTATGTACTCCTATGCATTACAGTATATCATCACCAATACAGTTAACTGAACATTAATGCATTTTATGTTACTGTTTTTTTGCAACTTATTACAAACACATAAAGTTGCCTTAGCCAATAATGGTCAGTTAAACGTTTTAAGAAAGTTTGTTTCGCCTTATGGTTAGCTGGTAGAGAATCCCTTAAGGCCTTAAGTCGGCCTATTGTATTTTTATATGTGCAATAAAATTCAAAATAAATAAAGGTCTGTATTGCTCTATGAAGGATGAATCGGTATTTGCCATTAGATCCTTGCCTTGCCGTGTGGTGACGGCAGTAAGAATACCTACATTTATCACCACTCCAACTCTTCCCGTGGGTGTCGTAAGTCTCGTAAGGGCCGGATAAGAGATTTAAATGTCACTGACCATTTATTTATCGAAGATTGACGATGGGCAGCAGCATTATCATAGTGGACACTACTGCGATCGCAAACCGCTTGCCCAGCGTGGCGATTATGGGCATTCACCCTATGCGTCCATACGCATAGACTAAGGTGAGGCCGTTGTGTAGCAGTGGACTGATATAGGATGATGATGATGGCATTAGATCTACCTTTAAGAAAAACCCGCAATAACTTTTCAGATCGCTATCCCAAGCGCAGCGCGCTTAGTCCAACAGTTCAACGGCCACAATTACATAATGGAAGAGGCCATAGTTGGTGACTACGCGCTCGTCAAAGCGTGGAAGGCAGACAGACACGGCAACTTGATATTTAGGAAGAGTGCACGCAACTTTAACCCGGCTATGTGCCGAGCTGCAAGAATCACCATAGCCGAGGTTGAAGAGATAGTCGATGAGATCGATCCCGATTTTGTTCATGTGCCTTCGATTTTCGTACACAGGTAGGTGCTGTCCTTTATTAATTAAGTAGGTACAGTACGAGTACCTATAAATATTTATATAATACCAGGTGTTCGCAAATATCGGAACATGTACCTTAACGCCTTGGCAATAGAGTTCCGCGAGCCTAGAGAAGGTATGTGATTCTCCCTCTTCTCTAAAAACTGTGGACTAAGGTCAGTGTGGGTAATTCCTGCATGTTATATTTGTACGGAAAGTCCGTCATAAGCGTCATAAATTGTTGAGTTAGGGGTGGTAATCAGTTGGTAGACGGACTTTCCTGACAGAGGGTCTTACCCGCATTGACCTCATTTATCTTTCTGTTTCGTTACTGTTTTCGTCTTTGATTCAATCGTGTATTGCTAAATATAAGTGGGTGACAACATTTTTTGTCTGTTATTGCCATGGTTAGGGTCTCCGAGTCATGCTGGTTTTATGCAAAATTATGCCACTGATGTTGATTCACCCAAGTACCTACACGTTGAGTGAAGTAGTAACGTTGTTGACATAAGGCTGCTAATTACAGGGTGATCAAGGGCGAAAAGTATGAAAAACGCATAGAGAGGAGAACCGTGCAGAAAACAGGAGGGCAGAAAGAGAAGAAACCATCTGATCTGATGCGGGAGAGGATCATTCGAAGGGCTGCCTTGGAGTTTAAGGATGGCATGCATGCTAACCTTGGAATAGGTGAATAAATTACCACTTATTTTATAAAAATCGTGGATGTTTTATAGGATAAAGCTAGAATTTTACTAAGCATGCAGGCACGCACAGGCAGTTGAAATGATAGGATGGAATGTTTTCGCCACTGCGATAGCTTACCACTGTACCATCACCAATTTATAAGCTGCGGTGTGGGGAGGACTCTGTCAAAACGGTACACATTAGGGCATGCTATCCAGGAATACAAATGTATGCAATCACGGGATTTATAAATGTCAAAACCCGTGATTGCATACAATTGAATCCCGGGATTGGTTGCCCTAATACGCATACGACGCGTTACAGCGATTCGATAGCGTTAAACTTTTGTTAAGCTGCGATATGGCCCCATGGGCCCGTTTCTCGAAAGCTTGTAACTTGTAATAAAAGTGGAAGTCTGTTTTTAACACTATTAATTAGATAAGGACTTCCGCTTGTATTACAAGTTACAAGCTTACGAGAAATAGGTCGGACCTTCGTCCAGAAATGGACATCCGATAGTAATTAAATGTTGAATCTATTTAGTCACTAAAATAATTATGTTAAGGAACGCAATGATTTCATTTACTTAATTGAAGTGTTACAAACAGTGCTATAATTTTAACATTAATAATTTATTTATACTTTAATGTAACTATTGAAAATAAATGGCTTGATTGAGTGATTGATGGTCGCACCTTAATTGAACTAAACTAATCGTGGAGGTGCATTTAGAGTTTAGACCAAAGGAGCATTCGCTCATTCCCCCACTACGAAATTCGTTCATTACACAAAACGTCATTCGTCGAAATTCGTTGATTTCGTAGAGTGGGCGATAGAATGACCGAATGCTCGTTTGGTCTAAACGCACCTTGAGACTAAGTCGATTTGTATACGATTACCAAGGTTTTTTTCCTTCAAATCTTGACAACTGTTTTCAGGCATGCCTATGCTGGCCAGTAACTTCATTCCGAACAACGTGAAGGTGCTGCTACAATCCGAAAATGGTATCCTTGGTCTCGGACCCGTTCCAACCGAGGATCAAGTGGACCCGGATCTCATCAATGCTGGAAAGGAAACTGTCACCATTCTTCCAGGTTAGATGGATATTTGATGTACAATTCTTGCGTTTTCATTCCTTATTCAGTTTATTACAGTCCAGTGTTTACTGCTGGACATATAGCTTGTTCACGAAAAAAGTAAAGTAAAGTAGCCACCGTAAAATTTGTCTCCACTGTTACACAATAGTCCTGTGTAGTTCTACAGCCACGGGACTGTAAATTGATTCTTCTGTTTTTTGTTTAACAATCCAATATCCATAAGCATTCGCTTAAAAGTCGTCAAATCAAAATAACTTCAGATGCTTAAAGCGAAAGTTCAGGCCCAAAAAAGTGTGACCTTCCGAGGCGATTTTAACAATGTTAGACTTGAAACCGTTAATAAAAATTGTAGACACTAGATTATACAGCAATGTCTACTTTATTTCGTGAACAAGCCTTAAGCTTCGCCTATTACTTATGTCTATTGCACGCATTAGGAGCTAATTCCCATAATCGCCATTCTTGGCAAACGGGTTGGCAATCGCAGTAATGTGTCCATTAATGAAGTAGCTGCCCGTCAAAAATCTTCAATAAATGAATTGTCAGTAACACTAACTTACCAAGCCGATCAAAACGGTATGTCCCTTTCTTTCTTATCAATGTCTATAAAACCGAAAGGGACAAACAATACTATTAAGTTGCTTTACTGTCTAATGACCCGGATACAGGATTGCAATTCTGAATATTCTGATGATCTTCATTGTTTAATTATTTTCATTATAATTGTGCAGGATCATCGTTCTTCTCATCCGACGACAGTTTCGCGATGATTCGCGGCGGTCACATCGACTTGACAGTTTTGGGAGCCATGCAGGTCTCGCGGTACGGGGACTTGGCCAACTGGATGATACCCGTAAGTGTAAGGCTTGACGGCTCGGCCACTGACACGCTCGAATAGGCATGATGACTGGCAAGTTAAATCAGCATCTTTATTGAACTATCAAAACGATCACCGCTATGGAATTTTATATAAAATACTCAAAAGTGTCGTCACGTTTGACCTACTCTTTTAAGTTCTTTTCAATTTATTAAATAGAAGTCCTGTACAAAAATTACTGCAATCTACATCTTAGTAATAATTTCTTCGTGTATTATGTCGTGCATAATGTTAAATTAGTACATTACGACACAAGTGCGAAAAACACAGTTTTGCACGTGTCTCGTACGACGTTTTTTAGTACAGATAGCTCTCCGAAGTTTTGGACTTGACGTAAAATGACCCACTTCTCGCACTAGAGCCTAAATAGTACACCATCTGTACTAAAATAGTACATTACGACACAAGTGCGAAAAACATGAAATTCGAAACGAGTGGCGATGTTTTAAAACACGACCGATTGGGAGTGTTTTAAATCGACACGAGTTACGAATTTCGTTTTGGTCTCATGCATAAATCATTCGAGGTTTTTTCGGCTACTTTTTGACCCCCCCCATCCCCCCTGGTGATGTTTGGTGAGTTTCTTGGCTCCCCCCCCCCCCTCCTAGCAGCCTCACGTGTATTTTTCTCATTCAACTTTTAACGTTCGCTCGCCGAAATTCACAATATTTCTTAGTTTATTCATCGTAGAAAAATACACGTGAGGTCTGCTTGTACCCCCCCTCCCCTAACGAGATCTTTCGTGATGTTTTCTTGGACCCCCTCCCCCCCTATACGACCTCGCGTGATTTATGCACAAGACCTTTTGCACGTGTCTCGTACGACGTTTTTTAGTACAGATAGCCCTCCGAAGTTTTGGACCTGACGTAAAATGACACTTCTCGCACTAGAGCCTAAAACCGCGCAATGAGCAGATAAACGAGCCGTGGGTGGCGAGCGTCGAGCGGCGCGTCCAGCGGCGCGACGTCCGGCCAAGGGATTTCGACAGCGTGTACTCAGGCCACGCGCATACGTTTGCATTTTTTTAACATGATCGCCCTGCCGGACGCCCCACTCGAGCGTCTACTCAGGCCTTAGACTAACCCTCTTATTCATAAACGTCTCTTAACTTAGCAAGCCACTACAAGGAAGGGTACCCACAACTGTCCGACTCTGATTTTATTCATTTTTAGAAATTAGAAGGTTTGGTCAATTTTCAGTACTTTGAAGGCCATTTTCTCCTAACAGGTTGAGTTTGGGCAGCTATTTTAGATATTTTAGACTACTCTATAACTTATATCAAAATGAATCAAATCGGAGTCGGACAGTTGTGTACCCTTCCTTGTAAGTATGAGCGAAAGGGACAAACAATAGGTATATAATTTTATTTATTTTTTTATAGATGTGTAGTATATGTACGTATATTTATTGTATATTTTAACCATATATGTGTATTTTATGTACGAAGTTAGCTTAGTAAGTATTTAATTGTTATTTGGTACTCTAATACATTCACCACAGTACACGTGTATGTTTGTCTATCTTTTGCTTCCTATACGCAACTCCTTTGCTCAAAGGTTAACTGGAAGAGATCCCTTACAGGGATAAGTTCGCCTTTGTACCTGTCAAATTTACTGTTAATATGTGTATTTTTACCTGTGTTTTGTGTACAATAAAGAATTTACATACATACATACAATAGGTACTTAGCGGCTTTCTAACTTAGAAGACGTTTATGAATAATAGTCGGGGGAAGAAAAGTTTTTGGTCACATTAAATCCTACAGTTTCAGAAGCTTTTTCTAATGAATATTTAGGGTATACAGATTCACACCATGCAATAATCCCCAGTGCCGCGCGAGAGCTTCTCATCCAGTCGAGGACTTGAAGGTCAATAATTGGAACAGCACGTTCAATAATTTCTACCCTCGAGATTATGCATTCATTCTATTGTTTCAGATGATTTATAATTAAGGAATAAAAAATCCCCAGTTTTTTCGTAAAGCTTATACAAAAAAAACTATACCTTAATTTTTTTTTCCTTATTTGAAAAAAAATATAACTTACAAAATCTTGCGCAATTCGAAAATTTGGTCATTGGACCAAAATAATGATATAAACGTCTTAGTAAATTTTCTCCGCGGTGACACAGTTGCATCTATTTTTTTTTCACTGTTATTATTTTATTTTGCTTATAAGACGTTTCAATGAAAACGTACAGCCACGATGATCTATTTCTTAGATAATATGTTTATTAACACGCAAAATAAAAATAAAATATTTGAAATATATTAAGTGCTTTACGAGCAATCGACATTAACAGCTATAATCTTAAAACGAATATTTTTTAAATCCCGCCTTCCCGCGCATGTGCCTACGATACGTGTGCGGCGATGCCGTGCGCTGTGCGTGAAAGAGAGAGGTATAGTATAGTTATACAGGGCGTCCCACGGCGATGCCACATGGAGGGAAAGTACCTTAAATATCATAGATAGCGTATTTTGCTGAAAGAAGACTTTATTTTATTTTTAAAACTTAGTAAAATTGCATTCAAATTTTTTTGATTTTTTTTGAAAAAAAATTGTATGAAAAAAAGTTTCGCCTTGTCAGAGGAAACATACCTTAATTATCGTAAATGAGCATCTTACAGAAAGAAGACATTATTTCGATTTAAAAAACAAATTCCAACTTGTCTTCACATTTTTTTGATTTTTTTTTTGAAAAAAAAAATTGTAAGGAAAAGAAAATATCGCCTTGTCAGAGGAAACATACCTTAATTATTGTAAATGAGCATCTTACTGAAAGAAGACATTATTTCGATTTAAAAAATAAATTCCAGCCAGCCCATTTTAAATCGAAATAATGTTTTCTTTCTGTAAGATGCTCATTTACGATAATTAAGGTATGTTTCCTCTGACAAGGCAATATTTTTTTTTTCATACAATTTTTTTTTCAAAAAAAATCAAAAAAATTTGAATGCAATTTTACTAAGTCTTAAAAATAAAATAAAGTATTCTTTCAGCAAAATACGCTATCTATGATATTTAAGGTACTTTCCCTCCATGTGGCATCGCCGTGGGACGCCCTGTATATATTTATACATTTTTGAATAATTGTAACACCTCATTTTGCGTCGGGAATACGTTCACTGCGGGACAAATCGTAGTGAACTTTAATCTGGTGCGGTTGAGATCGAATCAGCCCAAACCTAAGCTGATTTACAGTGCGGGTGAGGTCCAATAGACCTCAAATTTCAGCAGTTACTTAAACCTTTTATAATTTTGCCTAGACAAGGATTAGGTGTTTTCTTTTTTATGGTCTTCATTTGTCAGTAAATGTTTAAAATACACTTAGCGTCGCCCTTGGGTCTGACCTCTAGTAAAAGAAAAAATACCTAAACAATTTTTGAGGTCTGTTAGGCCTCAAAACGCACAAAATTTTTTCTAAGTCTAGTGAAAGGAATGGCCGTTATCGCTGAATTATCGATAAAAACATCATCATCGCGTCGACCATCTTCGATACAATGTCTCAGACGCCATCTTTTACCGACTTCCAAATCTAAAAAGTAGATTATCAATTCGTTTAGTATGTAATTATTTTTTTTTATTATTGATTGTTGATGATGGTCAACGAGATATCGGGTCGGGGGTCTCCTCAAATCTTAAAATCATACGTAAATATTATGATTATCTATAGACATTTTTGTATTTTCATCAAAAAATCAAGCATTTTCGCATTTGATGAACTGGAACTGCTGACGATGATTTGAACGGAACCCTTCAACAATGCATAGTACACGTCGTTTGCTGATTTCGATTTCCTTCGACTGGGACTGGAACTGAGTACCGAACCCGGTACCAGACTCGGACCAGGACCTAGACCTAAGTCCGAGTCCGAGGTTGAAAAGTCGGTTTTTTCTATTAAAAATCAAGTTAATCTAATGCATTGATGCCATATTTATTATTTCTAACTCGAGTAAATAAAGTTAGCGGCCCAGTGGATGACATTTTAAGGACAAAAAATGATTGACAAGTAACTTCTAAGCTATCAAACATTCCGGCTGCATGCCTGTGCAAATTGTGAACCACTTCTTTCTGCATGTTTACCTGATATATAGTAGGGTGGATCGTTTTTTTTATTTTTGGAAATTCATAAAATAATCTTTATGGATCGATACTTCGTGGCTAGAGAAACAAAAAATATTACGATCATTTTTGGATTTACTTTAATTTTGTACTTCGTTTATAGGCCCAAAGATCGACTCTATTTTTAAGGTTTTTTTAAGAAAAATCAGTAGTTCGTGGATATTTTCCGTTTTACTTTTATGTAGAAACAAAATAACATTAATTGTCATAAATTTTGAATTTGCACAATTTAATTACATGAAAATTATAACCAGTATCGGCAAAAACTGGTTTTCAACTTTGAGGCTCTTGCGGCAGTACTTGCCAAATGACTACCGGAAAAAGATATATTGTTAAAGAATGTTAGTTTTTACGACCATCATTTTATTGGCCCGCGCTTCCAAAAATCCGAAAAAAAATTTTTTTTTCATATGTATGTATGTATGAACCAAAATTGTTTTTCAAGAATTTTTGAAACGCGGCCCTATAAGAATAATCTGTCTAAAAAGTAACATCTTCAACAATATATCTTTTTCCGATAATCATTCGGGAAGTACTGCCGCAAGAGCCTCGAAGTTGAAAATCATTTTTTGGAGATACTGCTAACAATGTTCATATAATTAAACCACGCAAATCCAAAATTTATGCAAAACAATCTTATTTTGGTTATCCATAAAATTAAAACAGAAAATATCCATG
>JALPQI010025610.1:0-13659 GCA_025490895.1 Thaumatotibia leucotreta
CAGAACTATGCACCCAATTTATAAATAAAAATATATGGATTTGCTATTGATAGACCGGTCTCAAGAGGTAACTGTAGGTGTTAATAACGATTATTATTTTATGTGATGCTCCAATGTCATCTGCCAATGTTAGAGTACTTATAAAGTAAGTATAGGTATTTCATAAAAATAATAATGCAAAAATAAACTTAATTTCGTGCCTAATTAAAATATTATAAATTTAAACTTCAGATTGCTGATGCGCAAAGGGAGAGTTTTCTTAGGGAACTGGGATGTGGGACGACGCCTGCAGGAAAGGTGATTCCCGCTGCGGTTCGTTCCTGGAGCAGAGACTGTCCATTGCGATTCTGCGCTGAAGTGCAGTGACCGTGATGGGTACCTTTGTGTCGGGAACCAAGCGAAGCGGGTTTGATATCGGTAGGTTCTTTGTTTTTTTTTATTTAAACAGTTAAATTTTATTTGAGTTAATATTTTTAGGTTACTTTCACTAATTAATTTGTTAAGATGGTAGGTTTTAGTATTTAGTGTTAAGTGAAACAAAATAAATATTTTCATTTTTAACGTCGTGAGGCCCTATGTCATATATTACTCGTACATAACATTTTGACTTTATAGATATAGTGTCAAAGTTAAAATTCGGTTGAAGTAAGTGACGTCACCAGGCCTCAGGAGGTTAAACATATTAAATTTTTGTTCGAATCATTAAACATGTTCGAGTACAGAATACCTTGAGATACACTGCTGTCCTTCATAACATAAAGAGTCTAAGTCATATGCTATTGTACGGATGCGAAGCGTGGACATCGACACTTAAAGAAGAGAACCTGCTACTAGTCACAGAACGGAAGATTTTTCGGTAGAACCTTGGCTCAAAGCGACAGCCGGATGGAAGCTGGAGAGTGCTAAAGAACGAAGAGGAGGTTGAAGATATGGTGGATGAGCCTACCATCATGGGAGAGACAAAAGCCCACAGATTCTATTGGTTGGGTCACCTGGAGAGGATGGCGGAGGATCAAAGCAGGGTCAAACAAGCACACCTCAGTCGCCAGCGAGGTCGATGCCCTATTGGTCGCCCTAGATACCGTTGGAGTGACATGGTCGACGCGGATCTGCGCGAGCTCCAAGTTACCAACTAGCGAGAGTTGGCGCAGGACCGAGGAAAATGGCGCATTCTGGTGTCGGAGGCCAAGACTCATTTTGTATCGGTGAGCCAGCGAAGTAAGTAAGTATTAAACACATTTAGAAATTAGTACATTCTCTCGTATTAAACACATTTAGAAATTAGTACATAACTTTTTAACTGTAATATTTTTTAAGCAACAGTTTTATAGTTTGTAAGCACTTACGTGTTTGAAGCTAATAAAATTTGATTACCTACCTATGTCGTTCTACTATTACTGTTGCTATTTAAAATGTATAAGGTTGTAATATTATGTCCACCGTTGTCGATCAATGTCATCATGATAGTAGGACGGAAAGGTTTTGGCAATCTTGATTTTTATTTTTATAAAATAAATATTTTCCAAGTTCGGAAAGCACTAAATAATATGAGAATGATTAAAATCAACAAAATGAAGTGCAACCAATTTTTTTGAGCTAGTAATGGAGATAGTATTAGAATATAAAAGTAAACCTTATCTGTAAACAGGACACTTGCTTTCACAGCTGCAGCATCCGCCACAACCATCATTTTAGCTGTTGCTGGTCAGGTAGCTATGATAGCATAATAATAATATGAGACCTGTTGGATTTTTGGCATTCAAATTAACAAAACGTTCACTGAGAGAAAAAAAACTGACGCCTGTTGCTCACTAGAGAGTTGGACAGGGTTACGCACTTTTTTAGCGAAGCGTACATTTTTTTGTTAAGGGTTGTTTGTATGGATTTTGATTTAACAATATTTTAATCTAGGTATGCGATTTGATTTTTCGTTATCTTGACCTGAGGGGAACTAAGAAACGTATTCCTACTGCCATCACCAAGCGGCCAAACGAGTCTTATAGCCCCATCCCAACTCCTCTTGTAAGTGTCGTAAAAATCGACTAAAGGATCAAGTGTCACTGACCACTCATTTATTGAAGATTGATGATGCACAGCAGCATCATAATAGTGTTAACACTATAGCGTTCGTCAATCCGCTCACCCAGCATGTTGACTCTGGGTAATTACTTACCTCCTAATGTGCATAGATTATTATCTCTCCTATTGGAGAGGCCTAAGTCCAGCAGTGACGGACTGAGAAAGAAGTAACATACCTTACGTTTAATTTTAGGTACCTCCACTTTACAGGTGTACCTAAAGCTAAGCAACTTATTTATTTAAATTTTATTGACATTACAGTTGAAACTGCATTGCACCTAGTATTCTGACAGTTACATTACATAACCAATCATTTTCAGGCAGTTGTATAACTAACCATGGTAGTATGGTCCATAAAAATGTTATAGCTAAGTAATCTATGGTATTATCTCAAGCCACATAACTTTTATGGCCATGCATGTTAATACTCCATTATTTTTACGAAGAACAAACACGTAGGCATAAATTTAACATTTTAGTTAAATAAACAAAGCTGCTTATTGGATTATGTTTACCTTCGTCTACATATTTTAAAAAATGAGACGTCGAGCACATAGGTACTTGCATGTGCTTGCTAAATTATTGGCTAAACACTGGTACTTCTTTGTAGATATAATTGCAAAGCATGGCCGAAGCCATCCTGACGTTACACTGCCGACAGTAGTTGGGTTTTAAATGAATCCCAGGTATTTCGTATACAACCCTAAGTAAGTATCCTTTAAAGTTTATATATATATTGAGTTGAATTATTTTCAATAGAATATTGTATCATGACATATACAAGAGGTACCTAACATCCTTGTAAGCATAGTGAAAAATTAACTCACGAAAATTACCAGAACATAGGTAGGTAGGTACCTACTAACCAAAGTAAAAAGTTAATATTTATAGCTAAATCACAAAAAAAAAACAGAAAGTGAAGAGCCATGGCAGGAAAGGCAATTAATTGTATACGAGTAGCATCCAAAATTCAACTCAAAAAAATATAAGGCAGATAAATATACAAATACAAATCATTTATTCGTGGCAAATATAACAAGCATGACAGGACAAAACAAAACAGACAAATTCAGCATAAACAAAATAGACAAATGTTTGGAACACAGCTGAATTTTGTAGACTGATATACGTATAACTCTACATAATTTTGCTTTGTCGTTAAATTAATAAAAATAAATCTCTACGTGTATACGAGTATCTCATGGCATTTTTTCGATTTATGGGTACCTACCCAATTGTGGCACATTAATGATAACTAATCGTGAAAATGATATTATTGTTTTTCCTCCTATAACTTTTCTATTACTGGTTCAAAAGTATGGAAAAAAACAAGTACCTACACAATGTATTAAAATACGAGTAATACCAACGTAAATGATCGTATAATGTTTTTGGGTTATTCCTGTAAAACTACAATTCCAAAAGGTAAGTCTAGTAAATAGAAGGTACTTAAACATATACAGCCTTTCTATTATACCTACTTTTTATCTATTTACATCTGAGTATTGTGTCGCATAATCAACACAACCTTACATCCAGTGTTATTGTTATTTATTTATGTATAATTAATTGTACATGTATGTGTTTAAAATCTTAGATATTAACAATTGTCCTACAAAAATCTCCAGAGTTTGACTGTGGGATTCCAGTTTCTTTTGTGGCGCGACAGACTCTAGCTCTCTAGGGCCTCTTTTTAGGGTTCCGTAGTAAACTATAGGAACCGTTATAGTTTCGCCAGGTCCGTCTGTATGTCCGCAACATAGCTAAGTACTAGAAAAATGCAATTTGGTAAAGGTATACATATTAATCATGCCGACAAAGTGGTAGAATAAAATATTAAAAATCGGCCACGAGCATGTCGGGCCATGTTTAGTACATATAGGGTTCCATAGTGCTGGGGCCTATTTCTCGTACATTACAAGTTCACAAGTCTACAAGTTTACGTATAAAACTCAATTACACAAGTGTGGTTTAATTCTGTTTCTCTAACAAATGATTCTACAAGTGCTACATGGAGGTAGCACTTGTAGTAATCATAGAGTAAAAAAGAGGTTTATTTACTAAGCAAAGTGGAAACGCAATGGCCATTATAAATGTTATGTTAATGTCATTGTCACTCATGTGCATCATAATCTTCATAAGAAGAAAATACGTCCTTTTAAAATTTAAGTGACAATATATGTCATCTACTATTCTTCAATAAAATGGCCGACTTGTGTCTGGCATGTGTCAGGGGAATGTATGTAGTGTATAAAATACAAGTAGTTATGAATAGCGTTTCTTAAAAATATTAATCACAAGTGTAAAATCAACGTCAGTTTCGTCAGTCACTCTTAGAATGTTTACAAGCCCTAGGGTGTCCGTATTTTTATATGATAAGGTGAATTCGTTAATAAATTACGCTAACCTTTAATAATATATTGTTTTGTTTTTGTGAAATAGCTCAAATTGTATTCTTAAATATTTTTTTGAGTTAATAATGACATCGTGATTTACACGTACGTATGTATATTAAAATGGTCGAAATTAGAATTGAAATGCCCGATAATCATAGCAATAAATAGCTTAAATATTAATTTTTATTTTACTAAAGACATCTAGCGACCAATAGAATAATCAAATTGGCGGCGAGTAGGTGAACTAGAATCGTCAAATGCTTCGCATAACGCTTATGTCTATGGTTTTAAAACTGTGTATGCGGTCCTAGTACAACTGGTGATTGACAGTAGCTCGCGGCCTTCATAGGGCTACCCGTCTCTTTTTTATCAATACAATCAATAAGGGACTAGTAGCCCGTGAGAAGAGCGCGTGTTGGTGTTGCGCATAAGATATTATGCTAGCCTGATGCCTACGTTACTCTAAAATATGTATCAGTCTCAATTACTATGTATTTCTATCCTGTATGTATATGCCCCAGCAGCACCACAACGTGATAAAGCTTACAACGAAAAGAGAGGCATAGATTTTGGAACTACTCTTACGGTTTTATAAGCATGCTGTACCTAGATTTGTATTTTTATTGGTTTATGTCAAATAATATTTAACACTATAAAATAACCCCTTCATTTATCGATGAATAATGGATTTATAATAAATCGAACTTTTCGCATTAAGTGACAATTACACTTCGTCGTTGTTCGTCTAATGCATCATGCGTCGTTACTAAGCAACATACTTTGCTTTAGGTGCACGGCTCAGTGTAATTCCCGCATTAAAGTGGTTTGATTTCCATATAAGTACGGTTAGCACATGATTGGTGCGACAATATGTCGCTGCGAGATAGACTATCCGTCCCTCTTTAAGTAAGTAAAAGACGGGAAATCTATCTCGCAGCGACATACTGTCGCTCCGAACATGTGCTAAGCGTAAAGAATTGCTTGTGGTTTAGCAAGCCGTAACGTATTACCACATTATAAAAATATGCGAATTTAATATATATGGCAATCGAACAACCTTAATGTTTTATAGTTATAGTAAATGAAACAATTAGGACCTTTTTAACAATTTTATTTTATTACAATTACAATAGTATTTTTCATAGTATAAGCTTTGGAGTATCCCATACAAAATATTAAAATATTCTCATAACTCCACCTACTCCAATGATGTGAATCAGTGGCCCTAGCACATCTTGTGTTTAACAGCAACTTGCACCTACCAGATTCTTTTCGATTGCATAGATTAAAAGGAGATGTGTATCTGTAAGTTGATGTCAAATACAAGATATTCTAGCCCGCCAGTGATCTCCGCCATGAGACACAGTGGCCTTAGCACATCTTGTGTATGAAAGCAACACGCAGCTAGCCATCTCTTTTCGATTATACTGATTAACAAGAGACTGGTAGCCGCGAAAAAGCAGCGTGCTACTGTTAAACACAAGATATGCTAGCCTCCAGACTTATGAATCTATTTAGTCAATCATTTAATTTTCTTAATTTGCATTCATATACCAACTATACATAGTATAGGTAGGTGGGTGAATATCCGAGCGTTTCAACCGCTTAATTTTGGTGGCAACATTCTTGCCGAAGTTTCTATTGGTTACAATGTGCTACTTATCATGTCATTTGAAGGAGGACCGGTACCTTATACTAAATGAAATGACGAAGGATAACATTGAGAAGTTTAGAAACTTCGGCAAAAATGATGCCACCAAAATTAGGCGGTTGAAACGCTCAGATATTACCAATTTAATTAACAACTTGACGCTGGTGTATATAGTTCGTATTTAAAAAATCGGTTTGTTCGACTTATCGGGTTTCACTACGCAACCCTCGTAATGGTCAAGGACCCTATTGGATTCCAATAGTGTCTTCGACTATAAGTGATTCCGTACATGTGGAACCGTGTACATTATTATGAATATTCCTTTTTATTTAAAGTAAGAGTTATGCATTGTTTCCCGACATAAACTTTAGAACCGTAGGTATCCTACACAGGGTGTTGCCTGTAACAGGAGCAAAAAATGAAACGGTACACTAATAACCCAATAAATAGTCATAATTTAATAGTTAAAACTTAAAAAAAAAATTTTTTTTGCAAAAAAAAAAATAATTTTTTCCTTTTTTTATGTAGTTTTACTGCAGTCGACTTATACCAAAAAAGTTAAATCGGTGTAACACAAAAAAAATTTTTTTTTTTTGCTAAACCAGTTAAAAAACCATGAGTTCAAAAAAACTTTTTAGCTCATTTAGTTTTATGTCCACTGAACTACCAATATGTTTAATCATTAATAAGGTACAATGTTGTGATACCTAGATACATCACTCATAGGTCGTAACTTTAACATACTGTTTCTCCTTAATGGATAACTTTAAAACACTGGGACCTTTTGCGAATAACTAGAGGCAGTCAGAGGAGTCTTCCATTTGATTTTTTGCTCCTGTTACAGGCAACACCCTGTATATTCTTAGGACTACGTTTGAAGTGTCCATTACTAGTACTTCTCAACTAAAAGTTTCCAACACTTGCACCAGTGACCATTAAAGTTATCTATCATTCAATATACGGTTAACTTAGCAGACAATTTTTTCATGCGGGTACCTACTATAGCATTAGCGGTTTACTTGTAAGTTATGTTATGATATTCAAAGAATAAAGTAATATTGATAATTAATTATTAAGTACCTACTTAATAATTCATTATCAATATTACTGTTTCCTATATCCTATATACCTATATAGTAGGGTGGATCGATTTTTTTATTTTCGGGTAATCATAAAATAATCTTTACGAATCGATACTATGCGGCTAGAAAAACAAAAAATATTATGACCATTTTTGGATATTTTATCATTATGGACCCCATATAGAAGCCCGAAGATCGGCCTCATTTTTAAGGTTTTTTTAAGAAAACTCGGATGAGCAAGGATATTTTCTGTTTTAATTTTATGGATAAACAAAATAAGATTGTTTTTCATAAATTTAAGGTTTGTGTGATTTAATTATATGATAATTGTTCGCAGTACCTCCAAAAAATAATTTTCAACTTTGAGGCTCTTGGGGCAGTACTTCCCGAATGATTATCGTAAAAAGATATATTGTTGAAAAAGTTACTTTTTAGACAGGTTATTCCTATAGGGCCGCGTTTCAGAAAATAATGAAAAAAAATTTTTGTCCATGAATACATTGAAGTATGAAAAAAATTTTTTTTTTCGGATTTTTGGAACCGCGGGCCAATAGAATGATAGTCGTAAAAAGTAACATTCTGTAACAATATACCTTTTTCCGATATTCATTTGGTAAGTACTGCCCCAAGAGCCTCAAAGTTGAAAAACAGTTTTCGCCGATACTCGTTATAATTTTCATATAATTAAATTGTGCAAATTCTACATTTATGACAAATAATGTTATATTGTTTCTACATAAAAATAAACCCGAAAATATCCACGAACTACTGACTTTTCTTAAAAAAACCTTAAAAATAGAGTCAATTTTTGGGCCTATAAACGAAGTACAAAATAAAAGTAAATCCAAAAATGATCATAATATTTTTTATTTCTCTAGCCACGAAGTATCGATCTATAAAGATTATTTTATGAATTTCCAAAAATAAAAAAATCGATCCACCCTACTATATAGGATATAGGAAACAGGTACTCCTTGGTGTTTGGCAATCGGTACAATTTATAAATACATACATACAAATATATATACGGCACACGCCTGATAAATATCGATGATCTTTATCAATTGAGCTCAGCAGGCTGGTCCAGATGCTTGAAGATGCTAGCGATGCTCATACCCATTCATTTTTTGATCAGACTCTTGAAATGAAATAGCGTACGAGTACAACTTATTTTGGAAGCGTTTATCCTGTTACTGATTGCTATTTCCCAGATAATCAATGAACATGAATAATAATAAGCAGGCCGTGACTTATATACCGGTATTTGGCGTCGAACCTGATACTTACCTCGGAATCTTCCGTATTCTGCTGCTCTACCTTAATTACTTACATATGTACTTCCTCCAATACTCCTTTTACCTGCGAAGTTATAAGTTTTTAAGCGTGTAAGCGAGTCCTAGTTTTGTATTTCATAAATCCTACTGAATGTTGTTATACTCGTACATGTCATAGATACATTGTTAGCGTGATTGTTTCATCGAACCTTATAAGCTTATAACCCTATTTAGGTACACATTACACACATTGTATAACAAAGCTAATTTACAAAAATATATTGACGTATGAAATTGTTAGTTAAAATAATGATTAGGAACAAGACCGCCCAACGTCTTCCGTTGTTTGCCTCAGTATTTTTATGGGTCGTCTAAAGCCACCAAATAAGCCACATCCATCCTTCCGAAACCTCTCGAAGAGTGCTTCGAAATCTGGCGACGGCTTACTGCCTGCGTTACATACGTATAACGGAAACAACGCAAAGACTGAAAAGCGATGCCGAGGCTACTAGGATGGAACCTTGCGGGTGTTGGGCGCCGATAATCATATCGATAATACACATATTCCATAATACTCGCCGCAGCATGACGGCGGTAAGAATACATTTCTCACCATCCCAACTCTTCCTGTGCGTATCGTAAACGTCGACTACATTATATAAAGTGTCACGACGACGGATTTATTGATGATGATGTGTCCATCATCATAGTGGGCACACAACTGAGATCGCCGACCATTTACCTCCTACTACGTCCTGCGTAGGTATAAGTAATAGAAGTGACTTTTGCCCAGCGATAGGCTGATGTAGTCTGATGATGATGAATACACGTATTCCTCATAGATTGCCACATGATTTAGTCACGTTTTATGTAGCATTTAATACATATAGTCTTGTCCTTAATAATCTTAAAATACACATACCTAAGCCACAACTTGCTGGGTATGAAAAAAGTGGTGGTAAGAAATGACAACTCTGAATTTTCTTAATTTACGTGTACGGAAAATAGTTGCTTAAGTTTTACCTCTATTAAACAAAAACCATTTCAATATAATATGATAAGACTTGACAGACAAATAATAACATTATTGACGGATTTTATATTTACATAGAATAAATAGTAATATATTCATATAATTATATGCTCTTACACACTTTAACACTACTAAAAGCAGAGCCGACTTACAACATAATTACGTACCTAAATATTGGCCGGCCAGTCAGAGCCGCCATAGTCGTCTGTTTCTGTCTACGTGTGAAAGAAAGAGATGTTACATAATTGTTGACTTATGCAATATAATATTCAAATGTTTACTATTTCTACTATATACTAATGTACTTAATTGTATAAATAATTACCGTATCGAAATAATCTTCACTTGAACACCAAGAACAACTAAACGTGTCACTAGGTGCTTGCAACGTTAAGAACACCTTTAGGTGCCATGATGTCACCTGTCAAAGCGATTCTCACACTTTTACGTATGGCTTAGGTACATTTGCTCGATTGGGTTCGAACTTTTGGTGTATTTTTTAGCCCTATCTTGTGTAAGATGTAAGGCGTTCAAAGGTAACATGACACCATGAAGCTAACGCTACTCAGGTAATTCAGCTCAAAAGGCACGAACCAAATACGAAGCCGAAGAATCACTAAATTATATTCATAATCTGTAATACCTATTCATTTTATTACATATAACTTAAATATTCAAGAAAACAACAGAAAACGGAATATGTGATTCTCTTAAATATGAAAAAGTAGTAGGTACCTAGTTATAATATATTATACAATAATGTCTGTTTCAATCTTTAACCACAAGAATTAAACCGGCTCCGTTGTAATTATGATCCCAAAAGGCTACAAGATTATACGGAAATGAAATAAGGTTAACATAAATGTATCATATTTTGTGATTGTTCCATTGTCATCAGCAGTTCCACGTTTGTTATATTATATTACACTATGACAAACAAGTAACCTGATGGTAAACAGCTACTGCAGCTTATAAACGTGGGCACAGTGATGTCACATACGTTTTGCCGACCCTGTCTCTATGTCGTTAGCAAAAGTCGACAGAAGTCTTGGTGGGCCCCCCATTGAATGCCCGTAGAGTTTTGGTTTTGTTACGCAGCAGGAAACCATCACCATTAATAGATAGAGAATGTTAATTTGACTTTAGTTGTCTGTAAGGTATTCATCTCCCACCTCTTTACCCTTCACTTGATAAAAATATAATATTTATATGAATACGCTTGATATGTACATGAACGTACTAAACATCTATGTAAACGTGGATTTCAAGAATGAACGCAATTTCTCAATACTTGAGGAACTTAACTGATTAAAAATCCGTTTAGAAGTTCCCAAAATTCTAGGATTTCCCAACGACCCCGCCATCGGAAATAGTCTCTGACAAAAATCCTGTATTGCTTATTAGTTGCTTAAATTAATGTAAGATCGTCATATAGCGCACCTTCTACGAGTAAATACTTAAATATTGTCAGCTCATGCACCTACGGGCGACTTCCTTTACTGCTGATAGTCTGCTATTGACACTGGAAACTCTACTTGTCAGCATCCATAACCTAGCTAGCATTGACTATGCCTACGAAACTGGAGGTTAAAGATTCGAATCCCGGCGAAGACGAATATTTGTTCCTTGGTCATGGTTGTTTTCTTGTTATTTCAATATAAGTATATCTTCCTATTTCAGTACCTATAGTATATACAGTGTAGAAATTAAACTCAGGCCCTGGAGGAAAACTACTTTAAATCCTTAAGCTAGCTAATTTTACTTAAAGGAGACATTCCTTTATTCCGCCGTGTGGTGACGGCAGTAAGAATACATTTGTCACAACCCCAACTCCTCCTGCGGGTGTCGTAAGAGTCGACTAAGGGATTGAAGTGTCACTGACCATTTTACAAGATTGATGATGGGCAGCAGCGTCATCATAGTGGACACATTACTGCGATTGCCAATCCGCTTGCCCAGCGTGGCGATTATGGGCATTTACCTCCTAATGCGTCTATACGCATAGTTAATAGGAGAGGCCTACGTCCAGCAGTCGACTAACATAGGCTGATGATGATGATGATGATGATGTATATTGTACCTATCTATTATAGAAATATGTCGTCTATCCACACCACACACACACACAATATCGTCACGCATTCGCACAATCTAAGCCTTATTTATTACTTTGGGCCTATCGACTTGTAAAATATTGGTGTAAGTAAATAACATAATCCACATCTATGACAGCCGCAAACGAAATGCGTGTACCAAGTTCTGAGAGTCCCCTTGGTCTTCATCTTCAGTTTCTTCGATTTCTGACAGAAACGTTATTTAAATAAATACAAAATTCGCCATGGACAGGACATGCTTAAGAAACTTCAAAAGATCGCTTGATTTCTCCAAAATGCTAATTAGATCCTGACTTGATTGTTTAACCAATTAAAAAGTATTTTAAATAAAAAATATGTACATATATTCAGCACAGTTACTTCGCTATCGGAAAATTGGCTTTTATTGAATTTTCACCCCTTTGTTAATATACCTACAGCTATAGCTACTCTTGAACATTTCCCCCAGTTCTATAAATACATATAATAGTTACCATAACCACTACGTTTTTCAATTACATTTTCCTCTAGCCTGAAAGTGACTTGCCGCCAAAAGCTCGAATAATGAATAACGAATTAATAACTAATTTCCTAGTGGGAGAATCACTTTGACATCATACGTCATGACAAAACAGATTCTGGGTGAAGACACGACAAGACAATACGCCTCGGAGCTCTTCTAGGTGGACTTGACTTCCCTGCAAACACAACAGAAACGAATAGAAGATAAATAAAATTATTTATTTGTACCCGTACACAATATAGAGATCTCTTTTCTCTTACGATTTTCTAAGATAAAACTAAAAATATGCGCGAATCGACAATGGTTTCCCTTGTAATAAAATTAAATGTGAAACGATCGTTTATTTATCAATGGTAAAAGATAGCACTTGTATACTTTTGTTGTAGACATTAATTACATGACGGCTTCCATAATTTAGTCGATAATCAGTAGTCACCCTGCTTGCGAAGCGAGGTTCGAATCCCGGAGGGTGCATCTCTTCGCGTAAGTAGTATTTATAACAAAAATATTGGTTCCTCAGTCATGGTTCTTTTCTACGTATTTAAGTATCTAATACATATATACCAAATATACATATCCTCCTTTAATTAGTACACAAAACCCAAGCCTTAATGGAGCTTACCGTGAAACTCTGTAGATTTGTGTATGAATGCTTTATGACGTTCATTTATATTTTGACTATTTTACGCAGTAGGTATGAAAACTATTTTACACTATACTTCTTAGGTACTCACATTTACCTGTGGTTATACTTTCGTAAGATACCTTAACGAAATATTTAGATTAAAAAAGGCAAGTTGCCTTGATGCATATTTATAGAACACACAGATTGATGCATTATATAGTACATTTTTGTTTACATTACTTACGAGTACATACTATTTCATAGAATCTTATATTCAAAGCTAATCTAAGCACGGACACCGTTTACCAATTTTTCAATACCAAGGATGTATACCTACCACCTTTCCTGGAGGAGCTATTCTTCATCATAATTAAAGTTCTTGACGAAGTATTCCACTGTCCGTTTCATATCTATCTCATCTTGCCTTGAATGTAGTTCACCATTGTTGACTGATTAATTGCATTTGCTCTTCGATGTGCATGTAAAAAGTAAATAATATATTAGTAACTTAAGAATTTTAAGTGACTGGCCAGGTGGCCAGATATAGCACAGAACCGGGATGAATAGAAGAAGAGGGGGGAGGCCTTTGCCCAGCAATGGGACAGAATGGGCTTATAATAATAATAATAATCGGGGGCAGCTTGTGGCGAGCTGACGGTGAGTGGCGACACCGCGGACCCCTATTCCAGAGGGCCCTTTTATATGGCCCTCGCCTCTGTGCTTGCCTTGACCGGCCGGCCAGAGTGGATTCGCAAGAGCGGGACCTATGCTCCAGGTTGGAAGTGTAAAATGTCATAACGCCGGCGGCCCTTGAACGGATTACCGGGATCTGGCTACCGCAGTCTCACCTCTCGACAACCTCAAAGCCGCTCTGAAATGTTGCGCTATTGTCGCACTGTGCGT
>JALPQI010025611.1:0-10062 GCA_025490895.1 Thaumatotibia leucotreta
TTTGGATATCTTGGTAATTATAAAGTTAGACAAGTTGTCCATACAAAACATGCTTATTTTAGCGTCCTCTATACGATAGCATAAAAAAATACGTGTTATAATGACACCACCCCCATCAAAAAATTTCCCGCGCCCCCTTTGCTATACTCTGACCCGTCAGGTCAGCAGCTTACAGATATAGGATAAACTGCAATAGGCCATACAGAGTTAGGAAATTCGATTATTAGGATTATCGATCATTAGGCTTACTGACAATTATGATACATGACTATTATTGCATATAACGTTAGGATGAATAATTGATATGGAAAATGATAATTAGGATATAACGCATTAGGGAAAACAAAAATCATCCATACGATGTTAGGAAAATTAAAAATATGGCATATGAGCGTTAGGACAAATGATCATTCGGACATAAAACGTTAGTGAATGTAAAAATAGGTCAAAAAACGTTAGGGATCCAGATATAGATCCACCTAATTGTTTTCACATGATTCACATTGGTGTCTTGCCACCAGGCGATAACAGACAGGTCTCAAATATTAATGTAGGTTTCGAATAACGGTGCAGAAGCTTAATAGCAGTGTTTTACCCTACAATAAAACACATATTAAGCGAAACACCTTATTCGAAACCTACACTTTATAATCCTGCCTGGCGGTTAAAATGCAATGTTCCACTCTCACAGTTACTTTTCACTAACTCACTACAAATCTTAGCACTTGCACTTCACTTCACCTTTATGTAAGTTTTAGTGACGGTGGTGAATCTATCTATCTATTATATCACTGTTTTGGTGGAACATTGCAAAACGTGTAAATAAAACATTAAATTTGAGAACCAATGACGAGGGAGCGGGCATCCCTACCCTGGTGGCACAAACGAGAAACTGATAGAGGGGGGTAAAAAGAGTAGAGTATAGTCAAATCAGCAACCGTCACGTCATAGTAAACAAGATTGCCTCTCAAATATTAATGTAGGTTTCGAATAAGGTGTTTCGCTTAATATGTGTTTTATTGTAGGGTAAAACATTGCTATTCTCACGATTTAGGTAGGTGGTCTCGCACAGGTAAACTTTGGAACGAACTGTTGCAGCGGTGTTTCCGGATCCGGACCGATACGACCTTCAAGAAAAAAGCGTACTCCCATCTTAAAGGCCGTCAACGCATTTGCGACGCCTCTGGTGTGGCTGCTGGGTGTCCATGGGCGACGTTAGTTGCTTTCTATCTGGCGATTCATCCGTTCCGTTTGCCACCTATAGCATAAAAAAAATTTCATAATCTAAGTCTTATGTAGTTCATATTGCTTTGTAGTTAACTCATACTTTATTTACCTAAATGTAACAAAATTGATTCACCACAATACAGGCGAAGCCTAGTGTGGACACTACTGTACCATTCTGTAATAGTATTTTAGAGAAATAATAGTACATTGTGCATCAAGGGAGGTAAGTACGGAATTACTAACAAGAGTGTTAGAAGTTGTATGACTCGGGTTAGTATTCCGCTTACCGACCACTTATTATTCTCTATTCTCTTATCCTCTTTTCTACTAGAGCTTCCATGCGTACGAAAACTATTTAACGTAGCTCCTACCTCCCTAGCAGGTTAGTAAGAAGAATGAGAATGAGACTTAAAAAAAATTGTAGCAAAACGATATAATAGTATTTTAAGCAACCCTTGTTTAAGAGAGGTCAAAAAAGGCGAGTGGCGTGGGTAACAATTTGAGGCGAAGTAATGACGCCACGAGCATTTTTTGACTCAGTTAAACAATTATCCATACAATAGACTTTTTCTAAGACCTCACACTTATTTTCAAATAAAATTGTAAATTTGGGCAATATTCTTAGTCAAACACAATTTTATTTCATCAATGTCGGGCGGGACCGGGAGACGTCGAAATTAAAAAGAAAGCTCCTCTATGGTTTAATTTTCAACAGAAATGACATAAAATTTGGTTGGCAGCCATGTATTTCATTACGTCTTGTATACACGAGGTATCTTAAAATCCAAAAACGCACTGCGTGTTTGCCCGAATCATGCCCGAATGATTTTATAGGGAATAGACAATATAGACTAAAGGGGCTTAAAGATGTGTTCACGACCAAAGAATATAATACTCTAAAGACGACCCTGTAAATGACAAATAAAAGTACGGGAGTAGAAAAAATAATTTAATAATACAGATTCGTATTTTTTGTAGAATCACACACTTAAAAAATATTTTGATCTAGGTATGTGTTTATAACCCACGATGACGGGAAACGCCGGTCGTTAGGGCTAGGCACTCCCGTAAGTAACTGGTAAATTCTAAATAAAGGTATTCTCTTACTTCAACATCACTTCTTACTCATACAATTACTTCTATCTTTCAACGTACAATAATGTTGATAAAATTTACAAGTCGCGTGAAAGTCTTCAAAATCATCTTAAATCGTTATAACTACCATAATAGTAGTTGGATTTGATATGGTAGCACTAAAATGTTCAAGTAGTTGCCTAATTATTTTGAAATGCTTAGTTTTTAAATTTATCACAGTAATATGGATTATTTATGCCGTATTAAATACTATTTGAATGGTTACTCTTGCATTTTTGGCGAAATTGTATCTATTTTCATTAGAGTCCATGTAAAAAAGAAAGCATTTTGTTAAAGTGTACATGCGCAGAAGGAAACTGCTGGCCAGCGATCCATATCGATGATCGACGTCATAACGCAGCGAAATCTTTAGCTCAGGATTGGTCGCGCATTTCGGAAATGACGTATGAAAGCCAATCAGAACTAAGCGCATATCGAACACTGCCTTGAACATCAATCGTCATATGACCCATTCTATCGAGTCTGTGAGGCTTGGGCCATATTTGTCTGTGCTAAAGTAGTTCCGTGGAGTGAGTGTGTGCAGATAGTCATCACAGTTTTTGGGACCTGTAAATACTCCCACACTAATCCAAAATGTCTGCTGCTGCTACTAGTGCTGATAGTCCCATCTATGGACCCTTCTTTGGAGTTATGGGGGCGGCGTCCGCTATCATCTTTAGCGGTAAGAGATTCTGTGTTACTTGTTTTAGAATGGCTGTCTAGATTCGTTTTTATCGATCTGCCGAAAAGTGTTACTTTCACACTTCCATTTAGTGGAATGATTTACAACGGTCACAACTAGATACCCGCTCCAGATAGCGATTATAAGTATAAAATATGAACTGATGTTATTTTAGGCGTCCTAATTATAGGAATAGCCGCACCTTGTGCCATACGACAGACATACACTCGAAAATGCGTGTGACGAGTGTCGCAGACTGGGTATCATGTCTGTATTGTCTAGGATGAATAAGGGGCGTATTCCTGAAATTCCTGTATAGCTTAATGTAATACCTATTTCAACTTATGATAATGATTCTTATGAATCATAACTTGGTCATGTGATTGACAAATTGTTTTGCCATGTTGGTAGTCAAGTGTATTACCAAGATTGGAAACCTTCCTTTATCCCAGCTATCCTTGTTTTTGCGTACAATATAATATTAGTATCAAATTGTGATCAATCATAGTTTTTTTGTTTCAGCTGGCATTCTAAATAATGTTATATTACAATTAGACATTTTGCTCTTGAACAAAGTATATTTGAATGAATTGAGTGTTATTTCTGTTCTTAGCTTATTTATGGTTAAAACTATGATTTTAAGGAAACCCCATGACATCATGTGAGATCCTGAAAAATGTGACTATCCTTGTCACATGACCTAACATGAGGACATCATGTGACAGTCATTAGTAGAAGTTATCCTAAACTGTAACTTAAATAGGTAACAAATACAGCTTGGTAAAAAATCATGTGATTGGTCCTGTGATTAGAATTACCTATATTCATTTAAGAATTGATTTAAAACTAAATATCAAGTTTAGGTTCATGTTCCAGCCTTGAATTATAGTGTCAATGTCTGGCTATATAATGCCATGTTTTTGAACTTAAGGGCCTTGGAAACACTAGAAATATTCCCTTATATTTTATTATAATAGTTGCTATTAAACTTAACATTAAGAAACAAAGAGACTACACAAGAATCTTATATATTTACTTGTAATGATAAGATATATAAGAATTCATGGTTGATGTGAAGACTAAGAATAAGTATTTCTGATGTTCAGAATAAGGATACACTATTGGCTGCTGTCCTTCCTAATATAAATTACCCAATTTATTGTTTTTACATAATAAATGGTTGTATTAGTAATTAGACCGATTAGGGAGCAGATAAGAATGTTATAGTACTTAGATTAGAGTTTACCTAACTAAAATGTAGTGTAAAAGTTATTTTCTCTAATTCCAGCGCTAGGAGCTGCCTATGGCACAGCCAAGTCAGGAACCGGTATTGCCGCCATGTCGGTGATGAGGCCAGAGCTCATCATGAAGTCCATCATTCCCGTTGTCATGGCGGGTATCATTGCCATCTACGGGTTGGTGGTGGCTGTGCTCATTGCCGGTTCCCTGGAGGCCCCCTCAGCGGGATACACCCTCTTCAAGTAAGAACCATTTTCACTATGCATAAGGGGGTTATATTATAACAACAAAACCAACATGGGTACATAAAGGAGAAATAGTAGACTGCAGAGACCACAGATTAGCTATCTTCAATAAATTGCTGCATGCCCATAAGAGTTAGCAGATCAATATTTAACCCGGCGAGCATGAGGTGAAAAAATGTCATTGGAAAATAGACTTTGTCATTATTGACACAAGTGACAGGGGTGGGTATGAGATACCCTGGGTCATGATCCCTGGGTTAATGTTATCTAACTATAATCAAGGCTTGTTAGAATTATTGTATGAAGTAAGAATTAAATTATTACCCATTGTGCACTTACTAACCAAAAGTAATTTAAATCCAGTACAAATGTATGTATTCTTAAGATTTCTGGCTTAAAGTGGATACTACAAAAAAACGAAAGTAGTGTAGATATAAATTATAAAAGAGGTAGTTTGCTGCTTAACCAGTCTTAAAAAATCTAAGAATTATTTTATTTATTAAATCTTTATTACACAAAAAAAACCTTAATGTACAAAAGGTGAATTTAATGCCCCAAAGGCATTCTCTACCAGCCAACCTCATTGTATTATTGAAACAATGCAATAATTATAGGAAAGTAAGCTAGATAGATGTGCCCTCAAAGGTTCATGCTTCAGTGAGTCTGATGTCACATCCTCAGACCTTGGTCATGATAATCTACAATGGCTGACATGATGCAAGGTCACTCTTCTTATACTATTACCAGGAGACTGACATTATCTATGCTTTAGGTATTTTTTCAAGATATTGTCTAAAGAATCTAGATTGTTTATCTGTTACCTGTTTACTATTGTAAACAGGTAACAGATGTTCATTTCGATTTGCGATAAATTAGACAGGTTACTTGGGCCATTAATAGAAGCTGTCTGGTATATCGGCTTTTGGAAAATTCGATAAAAAATATTTTTTTTTGTTTTCATACATAATAAATGAAATGGTAAGTGTGAGAGAACCTTAAGAATAAAATAAAAGTTAATCTTAGGTGACTGACGGCACATGTCAAAATAAGTAACATTAGAATGTAATAAAGGTTGCAATACACATGTTCAGTGATTAAACTTATTTTTTTAATAACTCAATAACAGGAAGAATTAAAACGCTAGTTTCTTAGAGATATTAATTATATTTGACCTAAATAAGCTTCCCTTAAAGTTATAGCATATGAAGAAAAACACGCTGTATAATAATTTTATGTAACTTATTTACCCATCCTGACATTATGACTGACTTAATTTTCTAAGTATAATATTTATCCTACCGCAACTCGACATTTATTAAACATTATAAGTCTATTTGTAAAATTACAATCATAGTCTCCTCGCACCCATTGTGTTTCATAAAGGACATACATAGATATTCGATTTTTGTTAAATTATGAATATGAATAAAAAGCCGGTTAAGGTTGAGGTTACAGTCTGAATTCTTTACTTCTATGGAGAATGTGAAACAAAGAAAAAGTGACTATATTTTAAAATAAATAATGAAAAATAGATGTGTTGTACCTACAATCATAAAATAATATGTCTAAACAATATTTTTTCAAATTTTTCCCGAATTGTCCATTTGTGGCTGCCCTGATAAGAAATCTAATCAATCATGAATGATAAAAAATATCTTTTCATGTATCCTTGATTTTGCATCCATTTATGAATATTTTAGTTATAATTGTAACTTTGCTCCTTGCAATAATACTACCCTACACTCAAGGCAATTGTGCAAATACAAAATGCAAAATTCCATTTTGCTAATGGGTTTCTAAAATTTAATGAAGCAATTTAAAATAGTAGTTAGATATAGTTTTAGCTTACTAGCTGTTACTGTGACATGGTCCTTTTTTTTTAATTGGTTAAGTGTACTATAGAACTGTATTTACACAATTTTTTTATAAAGAAATAGAAAAATTTAATTTAGTGTTGAGTGTAATAATAGATAATGAATGTTTTTGAATTGCACTTAACAGTAGTTTAATTTTTTCTGCTAAAAGTCTCATCACTAATAAACTAATAATTGACTAGGGCCCAGTTGTGTATGTATTGATCTTTATTTGCAAGAAAGAGTTGTTTTCTGTGGTAATTTGAAACATGTAAACTCTTGAGACAGATTGAAGCATTCAACACTGGTGTCGTCTACTTATCAGTATCACCTACAACTTGGCTATTTACTAAAACCACAAGTAGCAAAGTAATGGAATTTCCTTAGGTTTCTAAACAGCCTCTTCCTTCTCTAAAACAAGTGTTACTAAGTTCCAAGAAAAGTTTTTGATAGAATGTACCAAACAGTCTGATACTAATTAATTTGAAGTTTCGAAAGTCATTTCTATATTGACCACCTTTGATATGTTTTAAATAAATATTGGTGTGACTTTGTCTAATGCCTTTAAGACTCGTAAATAATAATAATAAAAAATAGACCTCTGTCAATTGAATGTGAATGCCTGCAATTGATAAGAGCTGAAAAATTATTAACCTTTTATCTGCTATAGTTATTCTGATGAAGCCCTTTTGATAAAACACTCCTCAATTGATGTCCAGTCAAAGGCAAATACACCACCTTATATAATATAAAAATGCACAAAAATATGTCCCAGTGCTCTTTAATTCTGTATAATAAGAGTCTCGTAACATTTATAAGAGGATTTTTTCGATACATATTTTATGACTTTACTGTCCAACTCCCCTTGCCATAGTCTGATAATAAATAAGATTTTTTTTAATGTAAATAATAGCCCCAATCTAATGCAAGTCCTGATCTGCGTGGTGTAATTTTGCATTGGTGGTGACACCGTCAGGCGCAATATTTCTCAGTGGTTAAAAGGTTGAACAAGTTATTTAAACTTCCATTAAAAAATACAAGACAGATTTACTCATTTGGTATTTCTATTTCTTTGCAGAGGGTTCATCCACCTTGGCGCCGGTCTAGCCGTCGGTTTCTCCGGTCTGGCCGCCGGTTTCGCCATCGGCATCGTGGGTGACGCAGGTGTCCGCGGCACAGCGCAACAACCCAGATTATTCGTCGGCATGATCCTTATCCTCATTTTCGCCGAAGTGTTGGGTCTATACGGTCTCATTGTAGCTATCTATCTTTACACGAAACAGTAAATCTGCACCCTCGTCTCCCGTCGCCCGTGCTTCGAGGCTCTATGCCCCGCGGTCGCGCAAACTCGTCGTCGCCGGTAGCTCGCATAGAGCCCCGGAGCACTCTGTATAGAACACTCGTTACGTCCGCATAGCTCCGGCGTCGCGGCTTCGATGCTGCAGCCGCTTCTGCCTTGAGCCGCGGATTCTTCAGTATTTTCTATCCATATTTTTTGAACTATCTAAATGTTAATCATGGAGCCCCGCTACCGCGCGACGACACTAATTTATTCTTTGCCGGCTCAATCCATTACTTTCGGTGACAGGAGAATTCGTTCCACCACTCGACATATCAACTATTATTTGCGCGTTCCTTCCACCGCGAACGGTCCTACCATCCTAGGGATATCTCGGTTCCACTGACGATATCGAGTTTAGATTATGTTAGCGTTAAGGCGAAACTAATGTACAGTTAGAATAGAAATTTAAGTCCAAACAAGTTATCTTAAAAATAATTTATAAACCGTTAAAACCCCCAAGGTACTGTGTACCGCGTCTGCTGAGAATGTTGAGGTTAAACCTGGCTTGAAAAACTTGCTTAGCTTTCAGTGTTATACTGGGTGTTATGTATCCTTATATTATACTGTTGGGCTTATCATTGTTAACTCTCGAGTGACTATTGAGAATTCAAAAGCGAGTCACAAATACTGTAACGCCAGGAATCAGTTAATAAACATGATTTGTACATTCCATATTATTTTGTTTCTACTTAATTGCTTTACGTGTTTTATTTTCCTTTTCGATCTTCTATTACGTGAATCGAAGGAGTAATGAAGGAGGGTATATATGCTATTCTGACATTAGCTGCTCATATAATCAAAATTAATAGCAAATAATTATTATACACTTCTGACGACTAATTTATGTGAAATATATATTTCAAATATAATATTTATTCTGTATACCTCATAGTCAAATGATGTTTGAATGATATAAATTGGTAAGTACGATTAGGTGAAATTGTATTTTATTTTAGGTTCATGTTAGAGAATGTTATAATCTTTGGTGTTATTGAATGAATTGTGTTAATAAAATATTTTGAAAACAAGTACTGTAAATTATGAATGGAGTGTTTCTGTTGAATCCGGTTTTTGGTTTGTTCTTACGTTGTTAAGTAATCGATACAAAAGCGATCAGGAGTTGGTAAAGCTCTAAAACCTGACCTAGTTTCGAAGGTCACTTATAACATTATCTGAAAGATAGATTTTATATTGTGACTTTCTTGCTGTTTAGCTTCAAAAGCAATGTTTTTCCTAAAAAAATAATTTTAACAAAAAAGTTCTAACATGGGGTGCTTTTATACTTTTCATCAGAACTCTTAAAGTCTGTAATTATAATCGGCCGAATACTTCAGATGTGACGTTTACCAGCATCCCCTGGGGGCAGGGACCGGAACCGTTATTTTACAATAGCCCAATATTTTGAAATGTTTGATACTCTATGTAATACTCAATATTTTATGTAATTTACAATAACATATTTTTAAATTACTCCATTAACTTAGAATTTATATACCGAAGAAAGAAAAAAGAACCGTTCTTTTTGTATGGAGGAAATAACGGTTCCGGTCCCTGCCTGGGGGATCAGGCTAGGGGACTCTGGTGAACTACAGACTGTGCTGGACGTATTCAGCGGGTTATTCCCACCTATCTGACACAAGTGGGAATTACGTGGATTTATTCCCCACCTTTACCACTAGAGTACTTGGTGGTAACTCTGCTGAGAATTGTTTCCCCATTTGTTACCTACCACTACAATATTTCGTCGGCTGACAAGCAAAACTAACTATAAGAACTGTCTCTATTTCTTAGCAATCTCGTAAGTATGTCACTATTGTATAAAAACTGAGATACGAGCTTTATTTCAAGCAGGTACTTATTAAATTTGTTACTTAGTGACTTCTGGGTCGCGTTTTATAAAGTTACATGTTACAATTTCGCTGTTTGCCTCTCTAAAGCACGCACATATTGGCTAGAAAGAGAGGCAAACAGCGAAATTGTAACTTAATAAAACGCGACCCTTGTCAATCCCATGAATTTTTATTCTCGGTTGTTCCAACTGGTAAAAAAATCCCAGTTCTTACCACTGGTGTCAGATAGGTGGTAACAGGTGGGAATAACCAAATTCAGCAGATTCTTGTACCCTTGCTGGGTATTTCTCAGAGCGTAAACTGACATCTCATTCATCTGGTCACGTTTTTTTGGAAGTGGCTGCATCTTTTGGTACCATTTTCGGTCGTCAGATACAGCACCAGTTTCTCTATAAGACAACCAAAACCAACCTCAAATCATTCAGCCACTTCCAAGAAAACGTAACCAGATGAATGAGATGTCCGTTTACGCTCTGAGAAATGCCCTGCT
>JALPQI010025612.1:0-19352 GCA_025490895.1 Thaumatotibia leucotreta
ACTTCTTATGAGTTTTCCTGTAAACCACTATTCGTAAGGAACTATCTTCTGTATTTATTGCCAAATATTAAGCCTTATAGTTTCGAAGAATGGGGGTGGTCATTTGCGCCTATTTTTTTTAATAACTTTAATGCTTAGCATACAATAATAATAAAAAAAATTAGATATCGTCACTCCGTTTGGATGATGCAGTTTACGAAACGTTTTTTAGTTAAGAGTTTCCTTGAGTAGTCGTCACATTTAAAATTGATTAATTTACGTTCCACGTCCATTGTTGGGTCACCAATTTACATATATTATGTGTGCCAATTTTCACCTCAATAGGTCCAGTAGTAGAGCAAATAGGATTAGGATTTTTTCCTTTTGGGGTACCCTAAAAACACAAAATTAGACAACTTGGGAAACATTTATAAGAAATGTTATATAAAACAATGCTTAATTTCAGATCGGTTCAATTTTGATGCAACTATTGCACCCATCGCAATTATTCATATTTTGGCAGTTATACACGTTCAGTACATTCAAATTAATATGACGCAATGTTAAATTGCTCTCATTAACGTATTCATATTTTTATTTTAGTATTCCCAGTTTAGTATTCCCTGAAAAGCGGGACAATCGGCGTCCCGCGTGAACCCTTTGCGGGACGCATACTTTAGGGCCCCAGAAACGGGACGTCCCGCATATAGCGGGACAGTTGGCAGCCCTAGTCCTGAGGTTACGTTTTCGGGGTTATTAAATGTGAACTTAGTAGATACCGATATTCTTAACTTAGTATTCAAATTGATTGAAGTGCAGCATAGAACCTTGTTATAATGAGACAGCGATTTTACGTTATTGAGCTTAGGTTACATTACCTACCCCATTTGCTTCAATGTCAATATTAATGGTGTGGGTGGTGATTCACTGAAAACAGGGTATCGTATTGTCTACAGGTAATAATTTATGTATACGGAACGCTCAAAGTCAATAAGTTCAATAACCAAATTTTCGGTCGGTTTTAAATTTCTGTTATTCATATTTTTCAAAATTATTTATTAAAGCGCGACAAATTCAAGCGCTCTATATCTATTCAAAAACCGCTCGGTCGTGTCTGGCCGGTTCGAACTCTCGGTCATACAACACGGCCGGGTATAATTTTTGATAGAAAATACTGTAAACACACTGATTTCAAGTAGATTTTTAAATGTTTAAAGGATAAATGGAATCCAATTTAATATCAAAATGTATTGGAATTTCCCCGATTTTTCCCTCGAATACCGTGTGGTGACGGCAGTAAGAATACATTTGTCACCACCCCAACTCCTCCTGCGGGTGTCGTAAGAGTCGACTAAGGGATTGAAGTGTCACTGACCATATTTTATTAAAGATTGATGACCCAAGTAGCACAGTAAGCAGTATAACTACTCACCCGTGGTATTATATTCAGTTCTATGCTGCTAAACATTCTTACAAAGTAGTACACCAAACGAAGGAAACTCAGAGGAAAAAACTCGTGTATAAGCGAATTTTGGCATAGTTGTAGGGAATGGTGTTTTAAACCACATACTAAAAGTACTGGTGGTTAGGGGTGGAGCTAACGGGGGGAGAGGGGTGTAAAGGTCCTTATTTTTAATGTTTCGTAAATAACTCTTAAACCGTGGCTTATAGCAAAAAACGTTCTAGTACATAAGTAATCTACATAAAATTCTCTACAAAAAAGATCTAAGTATGTTTCCTCTGGGATCAATGTGTCATGAGATAAGAAAGCAAGAAGACGGACACTAAAGAAATAAACACAGTTGTTTAAGTAGGTATGGCACATACAGAATGCTCGCGACAATTCCAAAAGATTTTAATGCTCAATTCCAGACCATATTTAGAGTCTTTAATGTTATATAAAATTTCATGGATTCGGCTTGGTTTCAGAGATAATCAACCTTTTTTTCGAAATAAGTTTTTCGACGTAACTCATCATAAAACTTCTTTTTGATTACAATGCTACCACAATGTGTTTTAATATTACCACACTTTTTGCCTGGCAATAAAAAAATGGAAATAAACTTGACGCAATAACCTGTCCCTAAAAAAAATATTAAAATAAATAATTTTAACAAATTGTTGTTATGATAAAAAGTACTGGAAATGTTAAAAGTATGCAAAAAGTCTAAAAAAAAAGAGAAAAAAATTTTTTTTTTGGTGGTATTTGACATTAGGTCTCATAATAATTTTTGTTTGTTTTGATGTCTAGAATGCATAGTTAAAATGTTTTGACGATGATTATGAGAATATTTTAGGTTTAGAAGATAATTAGGAATTTTATTTTTACAAATAAGTATACAGGGCGCGCCCGGGCGCGAGCATTCCAAAAGATTTTAAGTATGCATTCTAGATATCAAAATAAACAAAAATGATTATAAGACCTCATGTCAAATACCACCAAAAAAAAATTTTTTTTTCTCTTTTTTTTCTCTTTTTTTCTCTTTTTTTTTAGACTTTTTGCATACTTTTTAACATTTCCAATACTTTTTATCACAACAACAATTTGTTAAAATTATTTATTTTAATAAGTTTTTTAGGGACAGGTTATTTCGTCAATTTTATTCCCATTTTTTGATTGCCAGGCAAAAGGTGTGGTAATATTAAAACACGTTGTGGTAGAATTGTAATTAAAAAGAAGTTTTATGACGAGTTACGTCGAAAAACTTATTTCGAAAAAAAGGTTGATTATCTCTGAAACCAAGCCGAATCTAGGAAATTTTGCATCACATTAAAGACTCTAAATATGGTCAGGAATCGAGCATTAAAATCTTTTGGAATGCTCGCGAGCATTCTGTATGTGCCATACCTACTTAAACAAATGTGTTTATTTCTTTAGTGTCCATCTTCTTGCTTTCTTATCTCATGACACATTGATCCCAGAGGAAACATGCGTATATCTTTTTTGTAGAGAATTTTATGTTGATTACTTATGTAGTAGAACGTATTTTGCTACAAGCCACGGTTTACGACTTATTTACGAAAAAATAACAATATGGACCTTTACACCCCCCTCCCCCCGTTAGCTCCACCCCTATCCACCAGTACTTTTAGTACGTGGTTTAAAACACCATTCCCTACAACTATGCCAAAATTCGCTTATACACGAGTTATTTCTCCCGATAGGCAGCTTTTGGTCTTTCTTAGGTGGGCTAAAGGTTCACACGTGAACTTAAAGCTCCATAATAGCATTTTGTGACAATTAAACAGCTCAGGCTGAATAAGAGCTGTATTACGGTATAAAAAGGGTTCACGTGTTCGTCTTTATTCAGCTGTAAGAATTTTCAAACACTACTGGCTGCTTAAGGGCAGCATAATGGGGAACTTAACGCTAAGTGCTGTATAAGACACCACGTGTGAATATTTATTACGCCACCTTTTTAAGATACCACATGTGAACTATAATAGCGCTAATGGAGATATAGTGACCTACATGTGAACGTTACTATTGCTTAGGGCTTAGTAATTCTCTGCTAGTCAGCCTTTATTCAGCTTATTGATGCAGTCAGTATGGGCAGCAGCGTCATCATGGTGGACACATTACTGCGATCGCCAATCCGCTTGCCCGGCATGGCGATTATGGGCATTTACCTCCTAATGCGTCTATACGCATAGTTAATAGGAGAGGCCTACGTCCAGCAGTGGACTATCATAGGCTGATGATGATGATGATGATGATTCCCTCGAATCCACAAAACATGTATCTTCTTTATCGTCCGTGCCCGCCCCTCTTTTTCTACACACTTTTGGCAATTTTGGCGTTTTTTAAACAATAAAATTTTGCCTGCACCAATCTATCTAAAATATTTTTTTTTGGATTGTATGATTGATGTTGAAAAGGATTCTATATTCTATCCTGTAAATATTTGTAATCAGCCCGTTTATTTTCTATGAAAAATTACTCCCGAACCCGTATTCTTTTACAGCGAGCGTATTTTATAAGGTTACATTACAGTACCTAGTAGGTTACCTAACAAAGTTTCAGATGTTGGATCTCCAAATAAAATAAAATTATTTTCAATGGCACGAGGTTGATTCAGTAAATCCGACTGTTTAGGTTTTTCGACTTGTTTCAATTAATCATCGTTAAGCCTAGATTGCGAATGCGAACGCCTATAGACGTTCTGTCGCGCAAAGTGTTACTTAAGTGACGCGATGCCCACTACACATGTATACAAGCCGCAAAGCACTTGAATATTCTACCTGCGTTATCGTAACTGCTACAACTGTCGACATAAGGTCGGATTTAGCTATTTATCTGACTTGTAAGTGTAACTTTATGCTTTTGAGACAAGGTCGAATTTAGATATATCTCATACCCACAGAACCGACCTTATGCCTCTCAGGTCGAGTTAATTAGGTTTTATTTAAAACCTCTTAACCTGTAATTATATTTGTGAGACGATTAAGTAAACAATTGATTGAAAATTCAAAACTTAAGTTTTTGTTAAGCAAAATCCAATAAACTTGCGCAGCATACCTACTTTCAGGAATTAGACGCTCTACGCTGCTCTACTCTACGTATAATCATTATTTATAACCAATAAAGCTGCATGGGAGCAGGGGCGCTACCTCCAACAATGAAAATTATAAATTTCGATCGTCTATCTCTGTTACTTCAATAGGCATGATGACTGGCAAGTCAAATCAGCACCTTTTTTCGAACTGTCAAAACGATCACCATTATGGAATTTTATATGAAATACTCAAAAGTGACGTCATGTTTGAGTACTGCCAAATGACCTTCTCTTTGAAGTTCTTTTAATTTTTTAAATAGAAGTTCTGTACAAAAATTACTGCAATCTACATCTTAGTAATAATTTCTTCGTGTATTATGTCGTGCATAATGTTAAATAATTTATTTGAACTACAGTCATCATCCCTATTATGCCTTGAGGTATAGATGCGTGAAAACCTTTGCATATATTTAGGATATGTGCGTAGGTAAGGCTTTCTGGCACGACGACGCTCTTAGGAGTCAAGACTCCAAGCTAGAAAACAAAATACATAACTACAGAAAGAATGTAGGCTGGTAGGTAGTTATTATTACGAAAGAGATAATTAAGTAACAATCAATATCCGATACGCAGATAACTTGGCTAACTGAACCATATTGATAAGCGGTCAATGTCAACCCCTTGGTGAATGTAAAAGTTTGGCATTGTCGGTTAAATGGCAAAATGGTTTTGATTTACCTTCAAAATTATATAAAACGTATTTGACGTCGTAGATAAAATCTACGACTAGGTAATAGTGGAGTGGGGGGGGGGGACCCCGAAGTACCTATTCACTGATTTGAAATAATAGTACCTACTTGGCGACCTTGCTTTGCTCGGAACATCGAAAATCGAAATGACGGATTTTTTCAGAGATGAGATCAAAAACTTGAACCTACGTTAGACCGGTATGCAAAATTCCCGAAATAAATATTTACCTAACAATACAAGACAAACAAAAGAATAACATTATTTTATAAATGTTTCTTAATACGCCTCAAGTAAAATAAAGACATTGTTTCTTCTGTATCGCTTCAGGCTTTCAACTGTTTCATAATAGTTTTGTAAACTGAAAAAGTAATACAATGGAAGTGCACAAAATCACTTAATACTAAATGTGAAAAGTATTGAAAATTTCATAAATCCGCTTTCGGGACGCGGTGCTTGCGGCACATCAATTGCTTAAATATTGGCAATGCGCAGGCGCACGTGAACCGATTGTGCGCCGTGACTCTATCGAATTGCTCTATTACAGGTCCAGTCGGTGACACCTGTGGGTCAGTCTGAGGGCCTGCCGCGAACTGCGATCGACGTGTTGCCACCTTGTCACACTTACGTACGAATTTACAAGTGCAATAGAGAGGCAACGTCGTATGTCGTTCACAGGCCGTCTGGTTTGATGGCTGATTAAGTGATTAACGAATGGTACGAAACATCTTCACGGGTTTAAGACGATTCCCTTGAACCACGCCCACACATAAAATATGAGTGTACTTTTAACCCTAAACTTGGCAGAATTTGAAAAAATCGTGCGTTCTAGCCTCCTCGCCGCTATGTAGAGCAAAAAATTCTGTCTTTAAAAAAAATACAAAAAGTGGGTCAAAAAGTATGTATCTTTAAAGATATGTAACTACACTGCCAAGTTAAGGGTAATCCAAAAACCGTGTCCAGTTTAAAAAAAAACCGTGTCCAGTTTCAAATACATTTTGAGAAATTTGAAATATCCTGAACACTATAATGTATAGGAATTTCCACGGTGGTCACGTACACACAAGGAAATGACCGTAGGAAATCGGATCCATATGTTATGCTACCATGATATGTAAATCGGTTTTCTTGGAAAATGCTCTATCTAAGCCACAATACAAACAACAAAAAGTCATTAGGAACATCGGTGTATCGATGATCAATTTTATTAGTGATACAAACAAATTAATCACTTATAGGATTCGCACTAGGCATCTAGGACCTTCAATGATAATGTAGAGCTTACTGATTGTAGAGTTCGTTTGCTCTACCGCCAGTGTCCCCGACCTTATGAATTTATAATAGCTTAAAATCTAGCTCATTTAATTCTTTTGTGCATTGATATTAATAATTATTAATATTAGTTCTTAACAAATATGAAATAGTGTACCTACACTACCTGTCCTTATCTGAGTAATTAAATCAGAAGGAGATAGATAGCTATTGTCACCTGCGTTTGGTCGAGTGTGTAACACGCAGTTGCTTTCAATGAGTTTTTATATTATAAATGAAACTTGAACGTTTTTGCTTCACCTCGGTTCAAATATTTGAACTATTTGCTATTTAGCAAGGAAAGCGCTGACAAACCATTACGTAGGATAATACTTCGTAAAACATGAATTTCATGATCATGAAGTTGGAAACATGTAACGAAGTTAGGAGAGAACTTATGCGCATAAGCGGTTACTCGCTAGCATCTACATAACTTTCTATATATCTCCTCTCTCACTAATATGCCAGTATGATCGATATCCGTAAAAGAAATAAAAAAATACCAGAATATTTTTAAATGACGCAGGTACAGTGGATTTGGGGGCACGACACTGTAGGTACCTACTTACTGAATAGGCTTTAGTAAGGTACTCGTACCACGGCAACCATAAACCAAGTACAGTCAGCATTGGTAGATCAAGTACTATGCAATTAAGTTTGTCCATTAACATAATGCAATGTCGAAATATTTTTGAATGTACATAGGTATGCTGTGCGTTACAAAACGCAAACTACTGTAATGCACCGTACTCAAAAACATGTTTGGTCAATTAGGTATATGAGTGCGTTTTTATGATCTGGATTTATTTCGAAATTAAACATCTCAGGATTTTGATACATGAGTACGTAGCGTTAAATAAGATTATCTAGGGATTTAATTACTATATTTATATTACCATGTAAGCAAACATGAACATTATTCAAGGTGGCCCCTAAGAACTTGGCAAATTAATTTCCTTCGGTGTAGGTATTAATATGTATATTTCTTGCTGCTGTACTTTATATCCGGTAAAAAAAATCAAGGACTTGAAGTACCTCCTCTACGATGGAAGGACAACAACCGCAAGTCTACTTGACCGGTGTGATTAAGCCTTACCATAGTTAAATAATTAAAACCAGTATCTTATTTTTAATGAACGTCTTAAATCGGGACAAACATACTTATTATATTTGAATTGTATTTTGTGTCGATTGCAAAAAAAAACATAGTTGTGGCAAAGACAAGGCATTTAATGAAAACAAAATTTAAGGTCATAATTATTATGTCACGAAGTTAAATTTTGTCTAATTGTTTGATAGTGAAAAAAAGGTGACAAATTAAAATTTTCTATGAGCGACGAACAATTAAATACGCGCCCTACATTTTTGAATTATGTGATTCATTTGATTATTGTTAATATACCAAATGGCATTTAACAACATACCTACACGGATAAATTAAATTACAAAGGACCATATTATGAATTCAAACAAACAACGACGCCCAAATTATCAGATACCTTACGTTCTACTTGTTTGTTATTATAAGTAGGTAATTCAGTAAGAATATTCTACTACTATGTTAAGGTTATTAGATCACTAGTACGCACGCAGCGTCTACAATCTACCGGTTACGGACTACCGATCAGCACACTAAATAATACTTATACTAAAATATTATGCTACCGGTCAACCATGTCAATGTAAATGTGATTTGTATGTATGTATGCAAGTTATGTGCGTGCTCTGGTAAATAATTACCGCTATGTAGTGTATGTGTGAATAATTTTAGCGTGATGAATGTTCTCCGGAAAACACCGAAAGGTTTTATTGAAGTTTAGCTAAGTACTCTTGCTAAATCCTGAACCCTTTGAATCCTAAATATTGTGATAGGAAAATAATGATTGTCTGTAAGTTTTCATACATTTCTCAGAGCATCTTTTCTACGTATTCCATTACTTACCTACTGACATTAAAATTTTGTAGCGGATTGGGAAGTTTGAAGGATGATGATTGTTCATGAATGCAAATATAAACAATAAACAATACATATCATTTTATTCGGTAACCGCGATAGTAGAAATAAAACTATGATCTGTTGCAATAGTTTAATTTCAAGCACATAAGTAAAAAAAAAAAGAAAAATCGTGATTCCTCTAAAGTATAAAATACTGTCTTGAACTCGCTTATCGTGCATTAGGTAGAAAATTAAAATAATGTCCACAAATAAAGCGGTGAGCAATATCGGGCGCTGGGTCAAGGCCCTTGCCGGTTCACTTTCCCTTTCCGAAAAAACTGCACTTATTTGCTTTGGTGTCCCCGCACGCGCTTGGCCCACTGCAGATGAGCGTTTGTTCTTTAACTGATTATAGGTACATTATTTTAAATAATTCTTTATATCTCATTGCAGTAGTCGGTATCTACGTGTCAAGATGCGGAGAAAATGATATTTCATATAAAAAAGCACGGGATAGTTAAATAATAAGTTTTACCCAACTCACAACACAACATTCAGCCTGATGCTGATTAGTAGGTATATGCAATAGCCAGAAATGCAAGTAAAGTAAGCGCTATTTAATCTTCAGTCTAAATGTAATTTAGCAAAGTTTATAGTAATTTACCTAAGTAATATATTAGGAAAAAATACAGAAAAGAATAACGTAATTGGTACTTGAATATTTACTTGTACTTATCGCTAAAATATTACTCGCAAAATTCAAGCATTGTAAACGCGGCGTTCCGACCGCCAATCTCCGCTGCCCAATAAGCCAACAATCATGAGGCTACTGACCCATCGTTTGTGTATCTGTAATTCACGGTAAGCAATCCTCCGTTAACTTTAATCCATTGTTAAAATCTTGCTACAATATCGTGACACTTTCCAAATCAATCGTGATCAGATATGAAAGGACGACTTGATGATTGAATCATCTGGAATCTAGATCACTTTCAGTTTCCTGAAATCATGCAATCACTAAACAAAGCTAAAAGAAATCAAGCAATTTCAACTGGACGTTTCCTTCCGTATTTCTCCCGTAAACAAATGTTTCATCAGATTAACTACTCGTAGATAATCGAAATGATGCATGTTTGTTTTGCTTTATAAAAGTGCAATAGTCCGTGCCGCAAAATACAGCTAATTTGGGAAATAAACCAATCATTTCATGTTATAATTTTTTCACGGACCGATGTCCGTGAAATTTTTACTGTTTGTTTTTAAGTTTTAAAATACAGTCAAAGAAATATGTACTGTCTGGGGGAGTAGATAATTTTAGGTCAAATTGAAGACAAACGCAGTACTTAGGGGGAAAATATCTGTCCCCTGGAGCGACGTAGTCAAGAGGGCTGCAAAGTGTAGTCTCTACGAAGCGGTAAGAATCAAAGAAAGAGTGATAAGTATCAAAGAACTGGACTGCATGGAGAACAGTAGCATGAGGTCATGATCCTCAGCCATGAGGGAACGACGAAGAAGAAAAGAAATATGAAGTCCGTATGCTGTCCGGTCCGACATTCGCGGTCAACGCAAACTTAGGGTGGCTGAAAGTTATTGTATGAGGAAGTTCATTCGTCTCTCAAGTGGAATTGGGCTCAACTGACCCTTAGTATTAAATATAGCAGGGTTCTGGTATACGTTTTGGGTAGATATATGGATAAATCTTGAAGTAGTCCGTGGGCTAGTCGGCCTGAAATTAGAAAACGGTATAATTTGGGGGTACCAAGTGTCCTTTTTACAGTAGTTAGACATACCTATTCATAAGGATGTTAAAAAAGTATGATAGACATCTCAAAGTGGTAGCTAATAGGCATACGGGCTATTTCAAGATTTCCGTTGTATGACAGGTATGGTTAAAATTAGGAGGTACAAATTTTCCTTTTCACGGCTGTTAGGTAAGCTTATAAAAACGTCAAAAATGCAAGATTGCCATTTATAAGTGCTACCTAACAAAAATGGGGGCCAATCAAAGATGGAGGATCTCAAGTTTTACAAAATCAAGTATATCTCGAGAACTATTAAATATATCTAATTACTCTCTTGAACAAAATTAAAGGCATATCTGTAAGCTTCATATTTTGCATATACACCATATTGCTAAAACCATCCAATAATTAATTATGACCAAATTTATGAAAATTTCGTGATTTTGATTTTTTTTGTGTCGTGTTTTTACATAGTAGTCATGACGCTAGAAAAATTCAATATTTTTTCAAAGATAGTGTATTTAATAAGCTTTAATTTGATGTATATAACTTGTTGGCGGTATTAAAAAAAAGAGCCATACAAAATATTTAAATGAATTGTAGTCATAATCCACCGTATACTTAGTGATTTAAGAGGCGATGGAAGTGCCACTCGTAAATAGTAGTGCTTATTTCAAATAACCAAGATTGAAAAAATATAAAAAAATCGCCTCTTAAATCACTAAGTATACGGTGGATTATGACTACAATTCATTTAAATATTTTTTATGGGTCTTTTTTTTAATACCGCCAACAAGTTATATACATCAAATTAAAGCGTATTAAATACACTATCTTTAAAAAAATATTCAATTTTTCTAGCGTCATGACTACTATGTAAAAACGCGACACAAAAAAAATCAAAATCACGAAATTTTCATAAATTTGGTCATTATTAATTATTGGTTGGTTTTAGCAATATGGTGTATTTGTAAAATATGAAGCTTACAAATATGCCTTTCATTTTGTTCAAGAGAGTAATTAGATATATTTAATAGTTCTCGAGATATACTTGATTTTGTAAAACTTGAGATCCACCATCTTTGATTGGCCCCCATTTTTGTTAGGTAGCACTTATAAATGGCAATCTTGCATTTTTGACGTTTTTATAAGCTTACCTAACAGCCGTGAAAAGGAAAATTTGTACCTCCTAATTTTAACCATACCTGTCATACAACGGAAATCTTGAAATAGCCCGTATGCCTATTAGCTACCACTTTGAGATGTCTATCATACTTTTTTAACATCCTTATGAATAGGTATGTCTAACTACTGTAAAAAGGACACTTGGTACCCCCAAATTATACCGTTTTCTAATTTCATACCGACTAGCCCACGGACTAAAGATGGAAAACTAAAACTAAGCAGTGCTTTAAGAAAAAACTTAAAAATAAATCTAAAAATTTCTGCGACCATAAAACATGGAAGCCGCACGCCATAATGGCCTTTCAAAAACGGTCCTGAATTTTAGGCACTGGTCTCATCACGAGCTACTAAGCTATGAACTATTGGCTATAAACAGGAACAAAATATACGCTCTTCGGTGTAAATAAAAGAGGACACGGCGATACTCGCCCGGCTATCAGCTATCACCGCCGGGCGAGTATCGCCGTGTCTCGTTTTTTACACGGGCGTGCGTATCTTTTGTTCGTGTTTATAGCCGATAGTTCATAGCTTAGTAGCTCGCGGTGAGACCAGTGCCTTAGTTTACAAGTGTCACCCCTCTTCAAAGCATCACGGCAGTGAATTTTAATGTCAACCTATAAAAACTTAGCCGTAATTTAAAAATAGTTGTGATCGGTCCATCAAAGTTTTGATTGGCTATATCTCAACTATATCTATAAACATTTGTCAAAGATGTGACGCGGAATATGCGCGGTGTTAACTAAAGCGCTATGTCCTGTCCATCTTGGCACAATTGAATAATTGTTTTTGGGGGCATTTTTGAGCTGGCGTTAGATGTCCATCGTCGCAGATGTTAAGTTTTACTCGTACATACCTACTAAACATTTAAGCTAAATTATGTGCAATCCGAGTACGAGTTAAGTAGCAGCAGTATTTACTATCAAGTTAAATTATGAATTCCTGATATTTCCGAACTGTTGCAAATGCCATCTTCACGGAGTAAACCATGAGTAAACAACGTGGTCGGTATTTGGTTGGTTGGTGCTTTTTAACATAAAATCCGAGTCAATAGGTACCCATAGCAACAAACGGTAGCATTTGCACTCAATTGTATAGACAATTGAGTGCAAATGCAGACAATTGTCATAGGACAACAGTTGACGTTGCAAGTTCATTTCATAACAAATCGTGCAGATATCTGTGATAATATTAATAATACGGACATTTATTGTGATATTGGTCGGAGGTCGCGTCTCGCTTTGCCGTAGGCCTATCTGGCATTGAATCATATTATTTAGGCAATGAATAACTGTAATACCAATTATCTGAGTGAACATGAACTTACATTTGGGTCAATTTTTATAATATAAGAATATAACAGAAATCGTTTATTGTTTACAGTTTGATTAATTTACAGATTGATTTTAACAGGCTGAGTTAAACAGCAATGTATTGCAATGTACCTAACCGTTGTCAATCACAAATACATAAGTACCTATCAATTGTCACGAGATTAAACACTTAGCGGAACAGGATGTTTAGCCAAGTTACCAATCGCTAACGCTTAGTAGCGTATCGTAGTTTTTTCTCTCTGTCACTCTTTCATATTAGTGCGACAAAGACAGTTAGCTGCCTTTCGCTTACGATTGACGATTAAGCGTTAGCGATTGGCAACTTGTCTAAGCACCCAGTACGCCTCGCCTAGCCTATAGGCGTTCACGAGTTTCGCGACGTTGGCTTAACAACTGTTCATCAACATTATGTAAAATTAACGGTAAAATTGTAACTTAAGATGTATGTAATTGATTTACTATATTATAATGTTTCATAACGCCTCGCCTTACGAATTTACTCTCACTGTGACAAAGTTCAAAATGGTTTTCCTTGACACTGATTTTTAAAAAGATAATTTGGGCTAAAAGTTTAAAACTATTTTTTTTCTCATACCTTTTAATTTGTTATGATATCATAACTAAAAGTCAAATGCACAATAGAATATTTACCTAACTCCTCACCTTAATCTTGTCACTATTTGTCAGTTATATACATTTGTTTTGTTTACCTCCGCAATTGTTTTTAGTTACGAATTCTGTCGCGTATTTACCAACGGGGTGCTTAGCCAAAATGCCAATCGCTAACGCTCAGTAGCGTATCGTAGTTTTCCCTCTCTGTCCCTCTTTATTATCAGTGCGACAAAGACAGTTAGTTGCCTATCGTTCACGATTGATGATAGAGCGTTAGTGATTGGAAAGTTGGCGAAGCTAGTAAGCACCCTGTTATTATTACAACTGTTGTAAATATATCGGACTTATTTTAAGCTAATAGCTAAATCGACATTGACATTACAAGTTAGTATTACGAAGCATTTATTAGACCAAAACCAAAGTCTAGGCAAGCTAAGGATTATACAATAAATTACAATGTACAGGCAGTAATTAGACCATTTTGTGCGCCCCATTGCGATCGATTTGTGACAGCGAAGACACTTACCTAATGATGCAGTAATTTGCCAATAAAACTATTATAACAGGGTTGAAAAAGTAGTGAATGCTTTACGTGCTTCTGACTATAGTTTGTTTTTTTAGCATTATAAAGAAGAGTTAAGCATCTCCAGTCTTTCCATGCCTTTCCGTAAATAAAATAAATCACAGCAAAAATCTAACAATTATAACTCAGTAACAGTGTACCACGTTCATCTTAGAACTACCTATATTACAGATCTGTGGCGTTCATAATTAATGCAAACGAACCTTTCGTTCGTAAGTCGTTTTCGTAAAGTTACATCACGATTGTTTACCTTATTTTTAATGCTAATAAAAGACGAAGTAGAGTTTATAAAAAGAAAGAATAAAATGTTTTTAAGAGATAGTCAGCTAGCTTTGAACATACTTTGGTATTCAGAAGGTAGACTAAAGGTGCATTCAGACCAAAAGAGCATTCGCTATTCTAACCCCCTACTCTACGAAATTCGATCGTTACACAAAACGTGATTCGTTGATTTCGTAGAGTGGGGGATAGAATAGCGAATGCTCTTTTGGTCTGAATGCACCTTTAGCCTGTTGTAGAATGTAGGCTTAGTTTACAATGAAATAAATGAATAAATTAATTTAGTTCGAGAATTTTACAGGAAAGATGCATCGTTAACTTGTAGGCACAGCCCTATTAAATACTTATTGTAAAAAAAACGGCCAAGAGCATGACTCCTTGCTCGTTCAGTTTAGGGTTCCGTAGTGATTCAAAAAAGGCTGGGCCAATTATGTTCGAAATATTCTTATTTTAAAGTATTCTATAAGCCCAATCATTATTTTTTTCATATTTTTTGGTCCCACATTTTTTTGGACACATTTTTCTATATTCTGGGTCGGTTACCTGCGAAGATATTGACTTAAAAGAAAAACTTTATTTTAAGAGCATTATTATTTTTAGATACCTACCCCGATTCAACGATACTCCACACTATAGGATTACAGCAAAATAATAAAAAATCATCCCCATTTTACATGTAGGGGAGGTATCCGAAAAAAAATTCAATATCAGATATATGTATTATATCAGGGCGGCCACGGTTACGGAAAAATATCTGAACATGCATTGTAACACCATAACAATAGAGGCCTGCTAAGGTAGGTATTAGTAAGCACCGCAGCAGCTTCGATATATTTGATAGCGACTGTACTTTTTCTTACATATGCGTATTTGAAGGGTTCACGGAAAAAACATGCCTAAAAAACGTGGTTAAAAAAATCAGGGCGAATTCACACCTAATTCTGTTTAAAGTAAGGGGGTTTTTCCTTCTGTAATTTGAATTGACTAGACGTGTTCTTCCCGTGGCCCTTCATTTAACAAATTAACTGCCAGGAACGCTGCCTCTGTGTTCGTAGTCGCTCTCTTCGGTCTACGAAACGAGAAAACTGCTGATCTACTACGAGCGTAGCGGGCAGCAAACCGTGGCATGGCAAGTGTTCAACGAATGTGAACAAAACAAAACTATTTGGCGTAATAATATATTAAGTAATTCACGTTGGGCTTAAATAAAATTATGCGGCTTGATGCATCACATCACTAAAATCGCCATAAGTAGGTATGCCAATGCTGAACTTTCTTTGATATGAGTCCGATATGGTCCAATTCTGGATAAGAAATAGAGGCCTATGATCAGTAGTGGGTCTTCACTGGCTTAGATCATGAATTGATGATGATATAGCCTAAGTTTTTCTTTAGCAGTAAAATGTAGTAAGGGAGTAGGAATGAATGCCCAGTATCGGCAACTATCACCTGGTTTTGGTATAAGTTTAAGTACCAATCATCTTGAGCCTCTCTTCCTCTATGTATCAATAAATAATAAACCCATACGTACATATAACATATAACCAATGCGCCATCTACAATTTGCTTTCACTGGGCTTCCCCAATTTCACATTTGTTTTTACAGCATGCTAATCAATCCATAACAGTTTTTGCGTGACTTAGCATTTAGTTTCTCTAAATAATGTTAGTATTTTTTAATTCTTTACCGATACCTACTGCACAGATCATAGAAGTCGGCATTCTGTATGTAGGGATGCGGCATGATCAATCTAATATATGCGAGGGCGCAAAACGTAGACGTCGTCGCTCGCTCACAGAATCTGTAGCAGATACCTATAGAGATGATATTACCTTCCATGTTGTTTTTACTTCGATAATTATCAAATAAGTAATCATGAATGAAAATGTAACTACGTTCGCAATCCTTTGAGTAACAAAAGTTAAATAAAATAATAAATTAAAATAAATAAATAATATTTATTGGGACTTGATCGATTTAAGTAAGAGGTCCAAAGATATTTATTAAATGTCAAGATATTTATTAAGTGTTGTGATAAAGAAATGCACAATGAATGCCCTCGCCGAGATTCGAACCCGGAACCCCCAACTGCGTAGGCAGGGTCACTACCAACTAGGCTACGAAAGCTGACAGAAATAAATACTCAATTTGTATTTTTGTTACATAGTAGACTCTGTTATTTGTTTATATTATCTACACCTAATTGTGTAATATACGAGTGTGTATAGTACAATTTTTTTTCATGAAAAATACGACCAAATAAGATAGCTGATAATAATATATAATGTGTGTTTACCAAAAGACTAACCCCTTTATTCATAAACGTTTGTTAACTTAACAAGTCGCTAATAATTGTTTGTCCCTTTTGCTCTTATGGACACATTGTTAAGACCGAAAGGGACAAACAATTATTAGCGGCTTGTTAAGTTAGCAAACGTTTATGAATAAGGGGGTAAATCTGCCGCTGATGTGTTGATTACTGTTATTCAGCTGCTGTCGTCAGGAAAAATTCTGGTATCGCAGGCATTTTCCAGATTTAATTATTTAACAGCAGAGAAACGCCTAGTTAAACTGCTATTTAATTTGTCGAAACTTACGTCTTTTCTAGGAAGATGAACGGACAGGTAAATATACGAATTTTGGAATAAAATAACGTAAATGTACTGTCGAAATAGTAATCGCAACTAAATAAGTAAGTAAACACTTTATTGTACATAGGATACAGATAAATTATTATTGTAACAAAATAGAAGCATAAATGCGAACCTATCCCTATAAAGGATCTCTTCTAGGTTAATTTCAGTATTCCAGTTTTATAATACATATAAGCATAGGTAATAAATAGTAATAATTAATTACTCCACTGGATCTGTTGCGGATAGCATAGGTCATTTTTTAAAACATAAAAATATTAGTTTAGTTAATAATTGAGTAACATTTGAAAGTGATGCAACAGAAATCATCCGTCATCAACTATAGCTAGAGAGCTAGGCATAAAGATTTTCTTTGTTTATTTTCACAATGGAGTATCATCAACTCTCTATATTTCCCGCCTCTGCCTCTCTCTGAGGTCCGAGCGGTTCACTATAAATATTAGTGTCTCGGCCATTCCAGCCATTGCCTCACCGTCAGCCGAGCCAAGGGGTCACATCCCCCACCACTTGCCTTTGTGAAAGTATTGGAAGGTTAGATTTCAGTGAACTCGTGCTTTTTCTTTGGTTTTTCTCAATTTTTGAATATATTTTTCTAAAAGTGTCGTTGTGATTTCAGTTCGACTTAAAATGAAGACCAGGACGTTGTTATTATGTATTGGTAAGTTTTTATTAAAATAAACTATTTCAAATAAATGAATAGATAGAGCTGTTACAGAAATCAAGTTTAAAATAAAAAGTGAAGAATAAATATTAGGTATCCAAAGTGCTGTTCATATAATGGATAATACAATCGTAAACTTAAACGAAAACATTTAAAAAACGCATTGCATTAATGTCTGTTTACTACGCTGTTTAAGTATAGCAAATGGTTAATTAATTTCAAAACATTTTTTTTAAGTCATAGCCTACTAATCTATTCAGCGTTACCAATAAGCAAAAGAGTATTTCAGTTCGAGTGACATCTACGAGTGTAATGGACGCGCTACGAATGCGCACGAGTGGATTACGTAACAAGAGCTACGCCGTAGAGCCTCGCATTAGATGCGCGATCACGAACACACATACCCAAATTGATTAAGCTACAGTCGCGATCGCAAATGAATACCTACCTATTCAAAATGTTTTCGTATCATTCTAAACTTTCTAGATTGAAATTTTACTAACCGTTAAGCCATTTATTTATGCTTAACAATAACTTGACAATTGAACATATTGCGCGAAAGCTGAGTACGTGGGTTCGATCCCCACCTCGGACATAGGTGATCTTGGTCGTTTTTCTTTGGTATATGACATCTAATATTTATAATAACTTGACAAGTTGAAAATTAATTCAATTTAATATTGAAATTAAATTTTAGTCAATGAAAATTTAATTTTAAAATTGTGTTAACGAAAGCAAATTTCATTAGTCATTAGTTATATTTTGTAAAAAAAACTAATTTAAACCTGTTACTGGTATGTGATGTGGGTCATTCATGTTAATGTTGTATGAATGAGGTGATTTACAAAATATTTTCAATACAACTAAAGTGATATACCTACACTACTTGTTACAAAGTCTTCCGACTAAACATAAAAAATATTAGCAGGAATTGAAATTGATTTACATATTCTTATCTCCGGCAGCAGGTGAAATCTTTCCTCATAAAAGTAAACATGTATCCACAATGTAACAGTATCGGAACTCAGTTTGCACGCATTTCCTCGCCAAATTACATAAACAAATTACTATACAATTACTTGTAATTACACGCAATCGTGTTATGACCGTTTAGATAATGTTTTTTTGATTTGTTTGGCTGGTCGTCACCAGTGGGTGGTTTTGACTATGTTGCATCGGCATGCATATTGAGATAAGAGTGAGTAATATAATTGCGGGGAATCAAAAAGCCGCGGAGTAAAAAAACGGATATTACGCATAGTTTCGTATAGTGTGAATAATCAGTTTGCGGTGGCATACATGATTAAGCCCTTATTTAAGAGATCTAAGGGTCATACAGATTTTTTGTACGAATTGGGTTAAAAATCTTTCCTGTGGACATATAAAGCTCAAAGGCTTTAGAATCCTAATTTTCTTGGTGCACGAATACAGGAATAGGTGGCTTCCAGTTCTTAAGAATTAAGTAGTCAAAACCTAGTTTTGTATGTCCCAGAACCGTTAACTTTCGCAATATCCACAGGAAAGACGCCCGTTTTCGCGAACGCTGTAGTTATGAGCCCTAAAGAAAAAATGAAGGGAGGGAAAAACACTTCATTTTGTCGAGTTTTTTTTTTCATTTTGATCTTTTCATAGATACAGACTTGATCAATATCTCCTTCCTCCTAGCTGCGGCCCTCGCTTCCTCCGCCCCGGTGCCCGAACCGGCAGCGCAACCCCAGCACGCGGAATACGACTACGAGTACGAGGCAGCCGCGCCAGCAAAGGCACAAGCTCAGGAGCCCCAGGAGTCTGCCAGCCACTATGACGCGTATATCCAGGACGTTCAAGCTGCGGCC
>JALPQI010025613.1:0-10799 GCA_025490895.1 Thaumatotibia leucotreta
AAATAACGTAAGTGCCATATAAATTATGTGCACTACTACATACAACATGTCATTTACTTAAGTTTTTCCACGTATACAGGGTGTGTACCTATACCTGAGTCACTACTCACTAATATCCTCGCACACGCCATAGGTACACATCATACTGAATCATACTGAACAACTAGGTATTAGTATGGGACAATGGGACCAACGCCAAAATAGCGAAAATAAAAAATTCTTTCTAAAAGTCGCTTTTGTCCTATACTAAAAGTCGCTCAGTATGGCTTATATATACGGTGTGTGCGAGACTTCGAGGGTATTTGTGACAGTGTATACAGTATGCGCTCATAGGTAAACTTGCATTTTCGCCTAATAATTGTCCAGCAATCTTACCATTGTACATCTGTGGTCTTTTTATTCAATATGGTTCATGAATTGTCAGATAACATTGTAGACGATGATACCTTGATTTTGTGACGACAAGATAATCAATATTACATGGTTTCCTTATCGGACATATTTATCTTCCCCACTGCGTAGGTAGGATATATTATGGCATTTCTGTTGATATACGGATTTAGTTTTTTCTGTTGTTGTCGGACGGAGCGGAATTCGACAACTATTTGAATTGACAGCATTTTTCGTTTCACATCATATCATCAGCCTATCACAGTCCACTGCTGGACGTAAGCCTCTCCTATTAACTATACGCATTAGAAGGTAAATGCCCATAAGCGCCACGCTGGGCAAGTGGATTTGCGATCGCAGTAATGTGTCCACTATGATGACGCTGCTGCCTATCATCAATCAAATCACAAAATGGTCAGTGACACTTCAATCCCTTACTCGATTCTTACGATACCCCGTGGGAAGAGTTGCGAGTGGCGACAAATGTATTCCTACTGCCGTCACCACACGGTCATTTTTCGTTTACTAGTCTATTTTTTGTCGCGATCATATGTCCACTGAAAATCTTTATCTAGTCATTAACCGTACTCTCAGAGTCTCAACCAATTTTAATTAACGAAATAGTACAAACTATGTCTTTTCTAAAATTACACAACAACAAAAGTAATTAATAAACCCGAACTTTAATGGCATTTTAAAGTCAGATATTTATCAATACTTTAGTATTTCCACATAAATGTAGCATCTGACCCAGTAATATTTAATATCATTGTAATCTGTTCCCTTAAGCCAATAATAGACTGAATCGATAAGTTGTCACGCTAAGCCCACATCATTAGTTTCGATCGCGACTGCTAGTCGTAGGTGTTAAATGGTTTTAGTATTTCTATTGGTTTTTACTTAAATCATACATATCTAAACCTAAACGGTATTAGCTCAAGTATTTGTCACTAATACATTATCAAGCACTGAGCCCGTCACCATGCCATGATTGCGCCGCGCAGTCTCATTGATTTGGAAACCTAGGATCTCAAAAAAATATTGCGCGTAATGACTTTCAACATTCTAAATATCCTTCTGATACTAGACCGGAGCTAAAATTGTAAAAATGTGTAACAAAAATGAAGAAATTTGAACTAAAGCATGCATAACGCATGAAACTATGGATAAATTCAGTACCTATAGCAGCTCTGCAAATTCCAGTAAATCTCTTGTTCCATCATCGCCCCCTGCATCACACGTACACACACTTCATCAGCCTGTGATAGTCCACTGCTGGACGTAGGCCTCTCCTATTAACTATATGTATAGACGCATTAGGAGGTAAATGCTCATGATCGCCACGCTGGGCAAGCGGATTGGCGATCGCAGTAATGTGTCCACTATGATGACGCTGCTGCCCATCATCAATATTTTATCAAATAACGGTCAGTGACACTTCAAGCTCTTAGTCGACTCTTACGACATCCGCAGGAGGAGTAGGGGTGGTGACAAATGCATTCTTACTGGCGTCACCACACGGCCTGCATCATGCTTGCCGCATTACCTTGTGTGAGTGAGATAAAACATGCCAGGATAACTATGCGGTCACCAGAGCGGGGAGCTACATTTTTGGCGGGAGACAGTTTGTGTGGATACTGTACGTTAGTACTATTGATTATACTGTGCCATGATCGAAGTGCGTGCCTCTAAAAAGCTCATGTCCCTAAGTGTTTACTAAATTATCGTCAAGGGTGGCCTAACCATGTTAGTCTCTCGCATAACGACGTTTTGTCCTTCGTATATTACAGCCTAAAAGGTTCCAATCCATTTGCCAGCATCACTCTGGCACCTTTCCATACCCCAATAAGGCCCGACAAGGCATGAGCCAACTAACTAATCTCCAAAAGCTCGTATTTCAATTTGCGCAAAATTTTAACTTAACATGCAAGTGCTAGGGTTGAATACAGTATGTGATAGGGAGAAATAAGGATTGTAGGGCGACAAGGTCCCTGTATACATGGTGTTGTCTTAATAGGGATCTGTTACTTATTGTTGTTGTTGATTTTCGCGAAAGGCTCTTATACATACTTATATAGCTTTCTAAGCGAAGGCAAAAAATCCGCAGGGACCCAGAAAATAAATGCTATTACAACTGCCTAATGGGTCTGGTTTATTCGAGAACTTTCTCTGATCTATGGAAATATTCAGGCGACGCCAAATAGGTACAGAGATAAGCAAGACTGCAATGGATTTGTAAGCGTAATGCGGCTCGGTTTTGTACTTACGTTGCGTAAAGGTGCATTCAGACCAAGCGAACATTCGCTATTCTAATCTCCCACTCTACGAAATTCGATCGTTACACAAAACGTGATTGGTTGATTTCGTTAGAGCAGGGGAATAAAACAGCGAACGCTGTTTTGGTCTGCACGCACCTTAAGGTGCGTATAATCGGATATTTCTAAGAATGAACTTTTGACTGTTTAGAAATGACCCTTAATCTATGACGCTATCGAAAAAATGATGAGTCTTACCCTCATATTAATAAGGATTAACTGGATTAATAGTTAACAGTCAAAACTTCATTCCTAGAATTCACGGACTTTAGTCAGTCGTCGTCGTCACACATGTGAAATGTTGTTAGGGGTAACCAAGGTAGAACAGACAGCTCCCTTTTATACCTTATAGTAGGAAAAAAAGAACCTTCCAATAGTAAAAGTAAATTCAAGACTAGTGAATACTGTCGCCGCAAACATGGAAACTGGTGCATTAGACTAATCGCCCGTCGCTTCGGATTTCCATTAAATATTCATTAAACGCATCGTCTGTGGGGATCAGCTAAACGAGCTAATGTTTAGGTTTTAGTGAGGGAAGGGGATGGCAATTTTAGGTGTGTTAAAAATGCTGATACACTCCTCTTGAACGGTGATGTTTAGATTAGCTTATGAAACCTTTAGGCAGATGAGTTTTGCCATGATTAATGTGTAATAGGTTTTGTTTTCTAAATTATCTTTTTGGGATTCTATGGTCAACTAGTAACTACTATCACAGAAAACATACCTAAATATGTATGGGGCGTTTTATTTTCTATTAGGCTCTACCATTTTACAACTATTATTTTTACTTTACGGGCCGAAAGCGCTAGACCAATTTTGGCTTGGGTAACTGTAGGTAAATTGTTATATTTAAGTATATCTGTATATTTATGTAAAATCTTCTATTATGTTTTATATATCCCCCATAATCAAGCGCAACTACACTGATCGATATTGCGTATGACTATGCCCCCTACAGGTTATCACTTACCAAACGAACGGAACAAATGTTGACATTGCTGACCTCATTTCTCTTGTTTCAGCACCGAGGATGGAGAAGGCGAAGGCGTACATAAAGAGCTCCCTGAGCGCGTCGCGGCCGGCGTCCCCGCGCGACAAGCCCGCGGAGGAAGCCCGCGTGTGCTTCGTCTGCGGCGGCGCCGGCTTCAGCGACCAGTATACTGTTAGCGTCAAGCCCGACCCTCCGGTAAGACGACAGGTAGTCCACCATCAGTCTGAGGAAGCCCGCGTGTGCTTCGTCTGCGGCGGCGCCGGCTTCAGCGACCAGTATACTGTTAGAGTGAAGCCCGACCCTCAGGTAAGACGACAGCTAGTCCACCATCAGTCTGAGGAAGCCCGCGTGTGCTTCGTCTGCGGCGGCGCCGGCTTCAGCGACCAGTATACTGTTAGAGTGAAGCCCGACCCTCAGGTAAGACGACAGCTAGTCCACCATCAGTCTGAGGAAGCCCGCGTGTGCTTCGTCTGCGGCGGCGCCGGCTTCAGCGACCAGTATACTGTTAGAGTGAAGCCCGACCCTCAGGTAAGACGACAGCTAGTCCACCATCAGTCTGAGGAAGCCCGCGTGTGCTTCGTCTGCGGCGGCGCCGGCTTCAGCGACCAGTATACTGTTAGAGTGAAGCCCGACCCTCAGGTAAGACGACAGCTAGTCCACCATCAGTCTGAGGAAGCCCGCGTGTGCTTCGTCTGCGGCGGCGCCGGCTTCAGCGACCAGTATACTGTTAGAGTGAAGCCCGACCCTCAGGTAAGACGACAGGTAGTCCACCATCAGTCTGAGGAAGCCCGCGTGTGCTTCGTCTGCGGCGGCGCCGGCTTCAGCGACCAGTATACTGTTAGAGTGAAGCCCGACCCTCAGGTAAGACGACAGCTAGTCCACCATCAGTCTGAGGAAGCCCGCGTGTGCTTCGTCTGCGGCGGCGCCGGCTTCAGCGACCAGTATACTGTTAGAGTGAAGCCCGACCCTCAGGTAAGACGACAGGTAGTCCACCATCAGTCTGAGGAAGCCCGCGTGTGCTTCGTCTGCGGCGGCGCCGGCTTCAGCGACCAGTATACTGTTAGAGTGAAGCCCGACCCTCAGGTAAGACGACAGGTAGTCCACCATCAGTCTGAGGAAGCCCGCGTGTGCTTCGTCTGCGGCGGCGCCGGCTTCAGCGACCAGTATACTGTTAGAGTGAAGCCCGACCCTCAGGTAAGACGACAGCTAGTCCACCATCAGTCTGAGGAAGCCCGCGTGTGCTTCGTCTGCGGCGGCGCCGGCTTCAGCGACCAGTATACTGTTAGAGTGAAGCCCGACCCTCAGGTAAGACGACAGGTAGTCCACCATCAGTCTGAGGAAGCCCGCGTGTGCTTCGTCTGCGGCGGCGCCGGCTTCAGCGACCAGTATACTGTTAGAGTGAAGCCCGACCCTCAGGTAAGACGACAGGTAGTCCACCATCAGTCTGAGGAAGCCCGCGTGTGCTTCGTCTGCGGCGGCGCCGGCTTCAGCGACCAGTATACTGTTAGAGTGAAGCCCGACCCTCAGGTAAGACGACAGGTAGTCCACCATCAGTCTGAGGAAGCCCGCGTGTGCTTCGTCTGCGGCGGCGCCGGCTTCAGCGACCAGTATACTGTTAGAGTGAAGCCCGACCCTCAGGTAAGACGACAGCTAGTCCACCATCAGTCTGAGGAAGCCCGCGTGTGCTTCGTCTGCGGCGGCGCCGGCTTCAGCGACCAGTATACTGTTAGAGTGAAGCCCGACCCTCAGGTAAGACGACAGGTAGTCCACCATCAGTCTGAGGAAGCCCGCGTGTGCTTCGTCTGCGGCGGCGCCGGCTTCAGCGACCAGTATACTGTTAGAGTGAAGCCCGACCCTCAGGTAAGACGACAGCTAGTCCACCATCAGTCTGAGGAAGCCCGCGTGTGCTTCGTCTGCGGCGGCGCCGGCTTCAGCGACCAGTATACTGTTAGAGTGAAGCCCGACCCTCAGGTAAGACGACAGGTAGTCCACCATCAGTCTGAGGAAGCCCGCGTGTGCTTCGTCTGCGGCGGCGCCGGCTTCAGCGACCAGTATACTGTTAGAGTGAAGCCCGACCCTCAGGTAAGACGACAGGTAGTCCACCATCAGTCTGAGGAAGCCCGCGTGTGCTTCGTCTGCGGCGGCGCCGGCTTCAGCGACCAGTATACTGTTAGAGTGAAGCCCGACCCTCAGGTAAGACGACAGGTAGTCCACCATCAGTCTGAGGAAGCCCGCGTGTGCTTCGTCTGCGGCGGCGCCGGCTTCAGCGACCAGTATACTGTTAGAGTGAAGCCCGACCCTCAGGTAAGACGACAGCTAGTCCACCATCAGTCTGAGGAAGCCCGCGTGTGCTTCGTCTGCGGCGGCGCCGGCTTCAGCGACCAGTATACTGTTAGAGTGAAGCCCGACCCTCAGGTAAGACGACAGCTAGTCCACCATCAGTCTGAGGAAGCCCGCGTGTGCTTCGTCTGCGGCGGCGCCGGCTTCAGCGACCAGTATACTGTTAGAGTGAAGCCCGACCCTCAGGTAAGAGGACAGGAATCAGCGTGCAAGCTGAGGAGACGCTTGGGACGTCTGTGTTCAACAGCTGCATATGCGCGCGAGTTTACCCCTTTCAAATTACAATTCCCTTGAAAATTTTACTCTTAAGACAATGCTTCCAGTTAGATACTGAAAGAGAAGCGGACGCGATTCCTTTTGTGCTAGGTATATTGTAAGAATATTACAAGCTCATAAGCTCAAGGTAGATACTATCGCGGCACTGCCTCTATACTACGTGTACGGTAACAAAACCTTTAGATTTGGTTTTCCTAAAGTGTAATTTAGGCACTGGTCTCACCGCGGGCATCATAGCACTAAGCTATGATACAAAAGATACACACTCAAAACAAAAAACAAAAGAGACACGGGAGTGCGTATCTTTTGTTCGTGTTTATAGCCGATAGTTCATAGCTTAGTGGCCCGCGGTGAGACCAGTGCCTTATCCTGAACACTATCTGCTACTATCGATCAAACCGCCTAACATAGAAAATCTGTCTCTGTCAGTCCAAAAAAGACCACTCAAAGAAGTAACAAAAACATATAGAGATATAGATGATCGAAACATCCCTTAAATTGAGAAACAAGGTGATTGGTCGAATGCACGGTTTGCCAATTCACTATAGCAGCCATGACTACAAGTAATAGTATCGGTAACGTTAGGTTTTACTCGTACCGTTACCGATACGTTAAGGTGCGTTTATACCAAAAGAGCATTCGCTGTTGTAGCGCCCGTTCTAAGAAATCAACCAATCACGTTTTGTGTACCGATCGAATTTCATAGAGTGGGAGGTTAGAACAGCGAATGCTCTTTTAGTTTAACCGCACCTTTAGGTTTTATACGTAAAGCAGGCCATCGGTCATCGCGCTCGCTTCAGTATGTCAGTGCGAGCGCGATAGCGTATCCTTTTCTTTCCAACTTGTGGTAAAAATGTTTTCAGGAGCCTGAAAACATTTTTCACTCACTTAATTTTAGAGAGTGTTGGTCTCCATCGTTTGTGCGTTGACAGTTGACAGCGAGCGAAATACGTGGGTGAAACTGAAATTGAAACCGATTAATTATTATAATTTTTACGTCTCACGATACGACAATTCCGTTGTTTATTGGCCACGCAGTGGTTTTTATTGCTCAAACAGGTACCTACCAACCTATAATGTTAGGTAGGTTTATAGAAATTTCCGCTGCACTCACCCGGCCTCATGTACAAACTACAATCTAAAGGTGCATTCAGACCAAACGAGCATTCGCTGTTCTATCCCCCACTCTAAGAAAACTACGAATCACGTTTTGTGTAACGATCGAATTTCGTAGGTTAGAATAGCGAATGCTCGTTTGGTCTGAATGCACCTTGAGAGTGTTCGGTGTAACGAAATCAAATTTTACGAACTCTTATTTTTTCACCTGTCCTGATGCGATGTAGGCGTGAACGCGGGTTCAGTGCTTGATGATGTTTGGAGTTTATGAAATAGGATAGTTAAATTCATCCATTCCCTGATGACATGTAAGTCGGATGACAATGACAATGCAATATAACGACATCACGGACCAGGTCTGATGAAGGAGTCGGAAGGTGGCCAAAGGAAAATTCGACGCGACTTAACAATCAAGTTTTGTCTCGTTAGAATCCTCATAATGAATGACATGATAAGACTAAAGAAACTAGATGAAATGACTAAAGAAAGTATAGTCGGAGCGTCGTAGTTATCGATTTAGGTTATCGTTTTTTGCGGTAGACATACCTACAGTTTAGTTAGATTAGTGTGCAGGTAGTAGGTACTTACTCATTTTGAGGAAAAACGGTACGACTAGGTGCCCCGGTCTATAACTCTATGTAATAAAATCGTAAAGTTCGGGAAATATTATATGACCGACTGTTATCCTACTTAATACTTACGACCTTTTGTTTTGCGTTAACACTTACTAGACAATCAGCAGTCTAGCACTTTTCTATTGTTAATGATGCAAAACAAAAGGTCGTAAGTAAGATAAAAGTCGTTCAAATAATATTTCCCGAACTACGAGTATAACATAGTTATAATATGTTAGCTTTTGACCACCAATACGAGTAGACGGCGATAAAAGCTTGTATCAAAAACGATTAGACAAAACTTGTTTTATCTAAAAGCAATCTACATTAGGCAGCTAATTTTCGTCCTCTGATACGTAGTTATCATCAGATCGACGATTACATCTAAACGATAAACCGGACTATCTGCGTCTCACCTCGACAACTGTTTGCTTTCCATTAGTGTGATTTAGAGGCGTGCGCCACGCCGGCGCGGCGGCGCCGCGCCGCGGGACCCACGCCGCCGCCGCCGCCGAGGTTTGCAAAATTCACGCCGCGACAAAAATTTTACGGAATAAAATCATTTAAATTACGCGCCACGCTGATCATATTGACATTAAACAACAATATGATTGCGAATATCGACAAGCTGTTCCCTCTGACCGAAAAGATTGTATGCGCAGCATTTCTGGATTGCGGATTTTCAGATATACGAAAAAAAATACACGACTTGGGCAGATTTTTTTCCAATTGTACAGAATTCCAAGTCTACACATTCCCAATACTACAGATTTACAAACCTACAGAATCCCAATACTTTAATATTCCATAATTACGGTTTCCCATGTCTACAAACTTTCAATATAACTGATTGATTCCTATGTCTACAGATTCCGTATTCTCTAGATTTCACGTCTACTGATTCCCAACTGTAATGCTTTTTTCAACACACTTGCTTGTAAGTCGTAACGTAAGTCTTATTGAACCGCTTTTAGGCTTATAATCCTAGGTATTACTAGCTATGTGTTTTTTCATTTTATTATATTCTTCACATCGTCGATCCCACAGTGTCTGAAGACAAAAGTCTTCAATCAGTGCTTCCTACCCGTCATGACTTACGGAGCCGAAACGTGGACACTGACGGTACGGCTGGTCCACAAGTTCAAGGTCGCTCAACGAGCTATCCAGAACCTTGAAAACTTCTTCAAGTGCAGCGGTGAATAATTTAGGAGAGATAACATCTCCTTGTCTTACTCCCCGCTGCAATGGAATTGGTTTCGAGTTCCGGTCCTGGAGGCGAACTGACATATTGGCATTCTCGTACAGGCACTTCAGCACTTCAATGTACCGGTAGTCTACTTGGCACCGCTGGAGAGACTGTAATACAGCCCACGTCTCGATCGAATCAAAGGCTTTTTCGTAGTCCACAAACGCTAAGCAGAGATACTCCTCGGTTTTCTGTATAACTTGACGGAGCGTGTGTATGTGGTCTACGGTGCTGAAGCCTTTTCTGAAACCGGCTTGTTCAGGAGGCTGGAAGTCGTCGAGCCTGCGTGTGAGACGGTTTGTGATGACTCTTGAAAACAACTTATAGACATGGCTCGGAAGTGTGATGGGTCTGTAGTTCTTCAACAGGGTGTTGTCACCTTTTTTGAAGAACAACACCTACCACACCTCTGTTCCATGCTTTTGGCGTTTTGCCTCTAAAGATGACGGAATCAAACAGCTTTTGAAGGGCCCTAAGGACTGATTTCCCACCCGCCTTCAGGAGTTCGGCTGTTATTCCGTCATCGCCTGGTGCCTTATTGTTTTTGAGTTGTTTGAGAGCCATCCTAATCTCGTACAGGCTGACGTCCGGTATACGAGCCCCGATGCAGTGGAGTTCGTCTAGTTCGAAACAATTTTTACAAATTTTTGAATATTTTAAAAATGATCACATTATGCTAATGATAAATTGTATGAACGTTAGTCATGGTTAATGTACTACATTTCAAGAGACACAACAATCTGAAGTACGCTTTTGTTGTTTAATAAATCGATTTTAACAAACCAGTGTCTAAATTATATTTTCGTTCACCACCGTAATTCCGCGCTTATAAGCTTGACGCAAAATTCGCAGTGCATCAGGTGTACCATGTCGTCTTTAATATTAATGGCGTTCTTTATTAAAAATTGTGGAAAAAATTTAAAAAAATAGTAATAGCAAAATAGTTTTTTTTTTAATTCTGATTTATTAAATCCAAATATTTTATACTCAAAGAAACTACTATAGTACTGCTATTGAATAGGGAAGGTTTTGTCTCTAAACCTTTTCCTCCGGATGAACGGGATAAGCTCGAAAAACTGTCTAACTGGACGAGAACATATGCATCGGGGCTCGTATCTTCGGTATGGTGTCGAGTCAATTTAGCTCGTGGGTCGTTAGCTAAATTGGACCGGGTCTTCGTGTTGATGTGTACAGCTGTCCGTAAAAGCTCTCTATCTCACTCAAAAGCTCAGATTTGGATGAAACGATCCTACCGTCCCCAGTCTTCAGCTTCGCAAGCCAGCTCTGACCAATAGACAAATCTCTCGCTAAAACTTTAGAGCCTTTGTTCCGGTCAATAGCCTCTTTTATCCGGTTGGTATTAAATGCGTATGTCGCGGGTGATCGACTTGGAGATTTGTTTATTGAGCCGGCGATATGATGCGGCATCTTCTGGGGATTGTAGAATCATCTCACTCCTTTCCTTCATGAGATTCAGAGTTGGATCAGAGAGCCTCTTATTGCCTTTCTTC
>JALPQI010025615.1:0-12526 GCA_025490895.1 Thaumatotibia leucotreta
ATACAGCGATTCGTTATTCTGGCGATTCACTAGATGGCGCGTATGACAGTTTGTGACACGTCGATCGGCTTAATAATTAAAAAGTTCACAACGGCGACCACTTGACTGACATAATTTACCCGATTCTTCCTCTTCTCTTCTCAAAACCGCCATTTTTCTCTGAAAATACTTTTTAAAAATATTTACCTGACTTTCTTCCTCGGCCTATGCCTCTGCGCCTGACTAAGATGGCGCCTATACTTGGCCCTGGTGGCGAACGTGACGTCACACTCGACGCAGTAGGCGGGGCCGGAGCGCTCGTGGGCGGAGCGAGTGTGGCGCTGGAGGCGTTCCCGCGTTGGAAAGGGGAGGGGTTTAGGCCTGAGGGCGTAGCCAAGTTGTCAATCGCTGACACTTATTAGCGTATCGCAGTTTTTTCTCTCTATGACTGTTTCTTATTAGTGCGACAAAGACAATTAATAGCTTTCATTTCACGATCGGCATCTTGGCTAAGCACCCTGTTCTTATGCAGTACGTATATTATGATACAGCGATTCACTAGATGGCGCGTATGACAGTTTGTGACACGTCGATCGGCTTAATAATTAAAAAGTTCACAACGACCACTTGACTGACATAATTTACCCGATTCTTCGTCTTCTCTTTTCAAAACCGCCATTTTATCTGAAAATACTTTTTTAAATATTTACCTGACTTTCTTCCTCGGCCTATGCCTCTGCGCCTGACTAAGATGGCGCCTATACTTGGCCCTGGTGGCGAACGTGACGTCACACTCGACGCAGTAGGCGGGGCCGGAGCGCTCGTGGGCGGAGCGAGTGTGGCGCTGGAGGCGTTGTCGCGTTGGAAAGGGGAGGTCGCAGGTTGGGCATTTGTTTGGGAGGTGGTGACGTCTGTGGGGCAGTTTTGGTTATTTATACAGGTTGTTTGTCAATCTCCGTAGCTTAGTTGGTAGTGGTAGTGACCCTGCCTAAGAAGCTGGAGGATCCGGATTCGAATCCCTATGTATATTGTAATAGATAAAATCTTAAAATATTTCCAATATTTTGGTTTAAACATATAAATGGTTTAGGCCTTTTTAAACTCAATTGTTTATGTTAGCTGCACAAGTTTTGCTAAAGTTTTGCATAAAATAAGTCATTTTTTAATTTTCAGCTCAGGGAGCAGAATTAAAAGTTTTTATTTGAAAATTTCAAATGAAGGTAGAGCCCTAAAGATTTAGTGTAAATATTTTTTTGTTATTTTTCCCGTAATCTACAATGTATTTAGAGGCTTTTGGTAAGTCTCGCCTAATAGACAGCCATGACCAAGAAACAAATATTTGTGATAAATAAATACACAAATAATGCCCTCACTGGGATTCGGACCCGGTACCTCCAGCTTCGTAGGCAGAGTCACTACCAACTAGGCTACGGAGGATTCATGTTTTATTATCGTGTATGAGCGTTTTCGTAACACCCTGAAGTGGTCGGACAATTGTAGCAAAACTTTAACAAAACTTGTGGAGCTAACATAAACAATTGAGTTTAAAAAAGCCTAAAACATTTATATCTTTGCCCAAATATTGCATATGGACACAAATTTGCCATAAATATGTACTATTATGTTGCTATGCGAGATGTATGCTATCATCATCATCATCATCAGCCAATTAACGTCCACTGCTGGACATAGGCCTCCCCCAGAGAGTTCCACAAAGATCGGTCGTGAGCTGTCCGCATGTATGCTATGTATGTATTTAAATATCTATCTATTTTAAGATTTTATCTATTATAAGATGGATACATATCGTCGTCGAACAACAAAAAACTTGAGCTTACTGTGTGACTATGTCGCCTATTACTTCGTAAGTAATCGTCGTGTAATCTTTTTTTCTATGTGACGAAACTAGACAACTGAGCTCTCAGCCACATGGATATATCAGCGATCAGAAAATCGCCTATGCGCTGCCTACCCTGAGGACTTAGATGGATTGCCTATATCTATGCCAGTAATTACCAGAGATTGAAAAAATGTGCGTCATTGTTCGCAATAATATGGACATGACTCCAAAGTAGATTAAATTAATCATAAAACGAAAAATTTCTTAAAATTTGATTTTGAAGCTTTAAGGTGGTTTTTTGAAAAAGTTTTCGTAGTTACCGGAGTCTAATAGGTAGTTTTTTGAGAATTATTTAATGAACGTATTGCCAAAAAACAAATCAAATTATTTGTTAACTAAATATTTTGATTTGTACTTTTTATTCTTCCCCAGTAGTCACACTACTTAATACTATATAAATTATGAATACTAGATGTCATATACAGAAGAAAAACGACCAAGATCACCTAACGTCTGAGGGTCTGAGGTGGGGATCGAACCCACGTACTCAGCTTTCGCGGCTGATGCCTGTACCCCTCGGCCACTCGGTCTTCCGACCGAGGTCGAAAAGTGGCCGAAGTGATCTTGGTCGTTTTTCTTTGGTATATGACATCTAATATTTATAATGATTTAATGATTAATTATTCAATCAACTTTATAGTCATGTCCATATTATTGCGAACAATGACGTCAGTCGGGGGAAGAAAAGTTTTTGGTTACATTAAATCCTACAGTTTCGGAAGCTTTTTCTAATGAATATTTAGGGTATACAGATTCACACCATGCAATAATCCCCAGTGCCGCGCGAGAGCTTCTCATCCAGTCGAGGACTTTAAGGTCAATAATTGGAAGAGCACGTTCAATAATTTCTACCCTCGAGATTATGCATTCATTCTATTGTTTCAGATGATTTATAATTAAGGAAAAAAAATCCCCAGTTTTTTCGTAAAGCTTATACAAAAAAAAACTATATTTTAATTTTTTTCCTTATTTGATAAAAAATATAACTTACAAAATCTTGCGCAATTCGAAAATTTGGTCATTGGACCAAAATAAAAATATAAACGTCTTAGTAACTTTTCTCCGCGGTGACACAGTTGCATCAATTTTTTTTTCACTGTTATTATTTTATTTTGCTTATAAGACGTTTCAATGAAAACGTACAGCCACGATATTTCTTAGATAATATGTTTATTAACACGCAAAATAAAAATAAAATATTTGAAATATATTAAGTGCTTTACGAGCAATCGACATTAACAGCTATAATCTTAAAACGAATATTTTTTAAATCCCGCCTTCCTGCGCATGTGCCTACGATACGTGTGCGGCGATGCCGTGCGCTGTGCGTGAAAGAGAGAGGTATAGTTGGCAACAACGCTGCGTTGTGTTTTGTCGATGGCCGAACCTTATCCTTTATTAGTTACTAGACATTTTTGAATAATTGTAACACCTCATTTTGCGTCGGGAATTAAATACAGGCCCCTAATAGGTTACAAGTTGTATAGGTGCCTACATTTTTACTGCTTAATACCTATTTATTTTACTACTAATTTTTATTTAAGACGTTTCTACTTCCTTCCTACGAAATTCCTTCTGTAGCGTTATCCGCTAACGTTTATCCGCTGCCCTGCGGCCGGCCGCGCATTTATGACGTCAGCGCTGCTCCGATTTATTTTAACAATAACCATTTCGAAAATTGTAGGAAATGTTTAGAGTATACATAGGGGATTTTTTTGGTATTGTGCCACAACTAATTATTGACAAGAGGTACATTTAAAAAATTAAATGTAGAATTAATGCGCCTGCACGTAAATCAGTTAAAACTGTAAAAAAATAGTTAGCATTGAGTCACTGACGTAATTTTTTCTTTGGATGAGTATAATAATTGTCGGGTCATTATAGTAAAAAAATCACCATTTGTTTAATTTCTGTTAGATTGTTATGAATTTTAAAAATAATTTATTTTTCTCTGACTATATCTACGATTATTCAGTGGTGACTTTTTAAAATATTGTCTTAAATATTCAGTTAGGCCCCTCGGATAATAAATCCCTACTGTAGGATTTATTGTTTCTTTTTATTAAACAAGTAAATCTTAATATTGATTTTATGAAAAAACCTCCACACATTTATCAGGGATAATTAGATTCATATATTCACAAAACGATGTTTTATCATATTCCTGAAATAAATATAGGTACTGTAGGATTTAATGTAATTTTCTCGAACAAGTTAAAGTTTAGCTCCCCGACTACGTACGTTTTTCCGATCTGTAGCAATTACACCGGCTATCTTACCCCCAAACCGAAGCACAGCAGTGCAAACACTGCTATTTAGCGGCAGGTTTACCGAGTAAGACGGTGGTAGCTATCCGGGTGGATCCTGCACGAGGTCCTACCACCAGGGGCCTATTTCTCGTAACTATTATTTTACAGAGATATTTTATTTGGAAGCTTTTCGGACACGTTAACCAAAATAAAATAACCAGTGATCGGATTAGGTAGTGCCATTTCGGGTGAATGACCTTAAACATTATACTTAACATGGATAAGCCTCGGGATCCTGGGACTTATATTTTTTTACAAAACATTTTCTTGTCATGTCATAAATTGAAGAAACATGAAAAAATAAAAGGACTTTGTAATTTTAAATACATTTTTTATTTGATGTTTTTATAGCTGCTAGTAACAGTAGTAGAAGCAAAACAATTATTAAAGAAAACTCTATGACTGCTCTACTTTAGACCACCAGAACCTCAGTCCAGTTAGAACGAAATCAAAGTCCAGTGAGATCGGCCAAAAGAGTCCCAATAAGAGCGTCTCAAAGTCCGGTAAAGAAGTAAAAATGGTTGATTAAACCAATCATTTAACTACGAGTGTGAAATTAAAACTAGAAAAACATTAATAAAGGCACACATCACACATATGACAAAATTAGCTATTGTGGAAAAATACCCTTAAAACCATGTTCGGTAAGTAAAATTAGACAATTTTTTATCAATATCCAACTTTTCATATTAAATGTCGGGCTTAGAAATTATGTCCACACTAAGATAACGTACCGAAGTCCCGCGAAATGGCACTACCTAATCCGATCACTGTAAATAACCGTAAAAACGACGACGAATTATTATTATATTATCTTCATTATCTGAATCACCCGAATCTGTCCACATTTTGTAATTTTCTTTACATAACTGTGATAAGTAACACGCTAATAGTTTGGACTAATATTTTTACCAAGCTTCGGCGACTAATAGCTTTATGAGTGTATTTTACAAGTGTAGTTATTTTTCTTTGTATTCGAGAAACCAAAACCAAATTAGGTCTAATAATATTAGCTAATATTTATTAGTTGGTAACTAATAACTATTTTATTAGAGTGGTTTCGAGAAACGCAAAGGACCATAGGCAGATTTGTATGGAGAGTGGACCAAAAACCAACAGAGCTGAAAGTGATGTCATTAAATAGGTATTTACATTTATTTCATTGCATTCTACGGGCACTATGTTCAATTCTATTGCAAAATGGAGATATTTCTATTTTACTCAGAGTAAACACTATGATGAAATTGATGAATGGTTTCTGGTCGACGGTGATTTACTTAGAGAGTACCCCGCAGGACGCCTTACTCATCATTATCCAATGGAATTCAACTATGCACCTATAGAATGAAATAAAGTACATAAGCAGGCCTTTTTAATGACACTATTCCCATCTCTGTTGGTTTTTGGTCCATTTTGACGCATAGTCCAGTCCAGTCCAGTCCTTGTAAAAAATATTAGCTCATGGACTAATATCACTAGTCTAATAAGGTACGAGAAATAAGCCCCTGCAATAAGGGGGCGTTCAAGTATTACGTAACGCAATTTTGGGGGGAGGAGGGGTCTCGTAAAACGTTACGATGCGTTACAGGGGCGGGAGGGGATTTTCGTTAAAACACGTTACGTAACATTGTTTTTTTTTTAGGTAAAAAACTAGGGAATGAAAACTCCCAAATTGGCAAACTAAAACATAACTTTTTGCGAATTTAGGGTAAAAATGGTAATTTGAGTGTTTCGTAACGCTTAGAGAGGGGGAGTACAGAAGAACGTTACGGTGCGTTAGAAGGGAGGGAGGGTGGGTGGGTCAAAAATCTTCAATAATTGCGTTACGTAATACTTGAACGCTCCCTAACCACCAGCAATATTGTCACAGGATATTTATTTGTATGTACGTACATGACGTGTTTCTCCAAAGTGCTTCTAGAGTGTGCCGTGTACCCACAGTGTTCACATATGTACCGGTAGTGCAGCTGCTTCTCATGGTACAAATACAATTGTTTGTCACTGAAATAAATATGTTTACTGTCATTACATAATTTAATTATTAATGCCGTGTGGTGACGGCAGTAAGAATACATTTGTTACCACCCCAACTCCTCCTGCGGGTGTCGTAAGAGTCGACCAAGGGATTGAAGTGTCACTGACCATTCTACAAGATTGATGGGGAAGAAAATCTGGTCAATATAGTTAAAAAGCTGTAATTTCTGGCTTTTGTAATTAACTAGGTCTTAAATTAGCTAACTTTCGCCCTTTTTTGTTGCTATTGCAATTTCAGTATTCACAATACAAGTACTCCAGAACCCCTTTGATATATATTTTTACAAGCTTTTTTTTATTCCACTGCACGATTTCGTGTTCTGCATGTGACGAATATTTCTGGTAATCTCCATGTTTTTTTTAAATATACCTCTGCCTTGGGCGCAGCAATACTCTGTGAAGGGAATTATGTCACATACTATGTGAATTTTCTATGGGTCTTTAATCAATTATTTAATCCTATACAAATTTCAGTCTCTTGGGCATAGTTATATGAAGCGAAATCAGTGCCAAAAAGTAGCAAGGATATTATGCATAAGTCAATGATATCTTAAGGAACATGGGAAGAATGGCCAGATATATTGACGACAGTTCCATAACTTAGAAAACTGCATACAAAAAACAAGAAATTGTTTGGAAAAGATAGTTTGGAAGAGGTTTCGAAGAAGCTGTACTGTGAGTAAGTACCTGAAATGCAGTAGTGACACAAAAGTACTACAGGCAGCCAAGTTAAGACTTCCTGGTTAATTTACAAAGCTTGAAATTATAGCTACCTAACTTTATCAATCCGATTTTATTATTTGAATTTTACAGCTTTTTATCGGTACCGTAAAACCATACAACTATAGTCCAGGGTCCCGTTTTATAAAGTTACAAGATACAGGTTACAAGTGTACAGGTTACAGGAACCTGTAATGCACTATGAACTATTACAGGTGTTTTATAAATACACACAAAAATTTACAATTGTAATCACAGAACAAAAAATAACGTAGAAGTGGCACATACCCCGATTCTCGAGAGAACCGATGTCGCCACACTCACACTGGCGCAAACATGCACACAGAAGTATCTGAAAGCTTATTGGTTATAAAATCTTATACAAAAATAAACTTTATTTCGAATGCGACAAAAGCAAAATTATACTATTCGTTTTATTACTTACGACGTTTCGCTTGCTACTACTAACTTGCAAAGAGAGTGTTGCCATCTAGCGTCGAGTAGCATAAGTCTGTTTAATAACTAAAACTCAATAGTTCAGCAACTCCCCAATAGATGGCGAATCCTTATTCTCTCTCCCACATACGTGGCATTTCCCAAGAGTAAAAGAGATAGGCTGCTTTTTGCACGTTATGGCTAACAAGCGTCATAGTGCTGTGCAGGAGTCGGTATTATATCGATAAAATATATATAATTATATATATGAAGTAATAGCATTGGGCGTCTAGGGAGGTAATTACGGTATTACTAACTAGAGTGTTAGATTTTAATGACTCGAGTTAGTATTCCGCTTACCGACCGTGATGCATACAATGTTTTTCATGACACTTCTAAGCAAAAAAAATGTTTTAAGACAAAATATTTTTAAATGACGTACCAACTTTTCTATAACTCCCTAGGGAATACTCCCGCGACGCATGTAAGCAATGGGGCGCTTACAAGGCAAGTGTGATGAAAAAGTACATTTCTTCGATTTGCTTTGGTGTTTCATCATCATCATCATCATCATATCAGCCGAAAGACGTCCACTGCTGAACATAGGCCTCCCCCAAAGATTGCCACAATGACCGGTCCTGCGCCACCCGCATTCAGCGGACTCCTGCGACCTTCACCAGGTCATCAGTCCACCTTGTGGTGGGCCTACCCACGCTACGCCTTCCGGTACGTGGCCGCCACTCAAGAACCTTCCCGCCCCAACGGCCATCGGTTCTACGCGCAATGTGCCCCGCCCACTGCCACTTCAGTTTAGCGATTCGGAGAGCTATTTCGGTTACTTTGGTTCTGCTGCGGATGGTCTCATTTTTAATCCGATCACCATACCTGGGATAACTCGGGGCATTTATACGAAAGTGATGTAGCAAAATATTTTATCGACTAAAAATATATCGATGTTACTGTGAATGACAACATCAAAATGTTATTCAGCATAAATAAATATTAGGTACTTACTCTTCAATTACAATAAAAAATAAATTTAAACGGGTAGTTACGCGTTTATTTAAAAATAATTTTCAAAATATACAATAAATATTAAAAAATCAATATTTAAATTGTCATTTTGATTAAAATGACATCTGCATACAAGAGGCCCGATATCAGATATGACATCGAACCTCTGTACTGTAATCGAGAATGTTCAATAATCACATCTTTTATTATAATTATAATATATAACAAATAATTAATTCATAACCTTTTGAATAATTAAAAACAGACAGATGGACAGTCGGGCAGACAATGATAACGATAATTTGAGAACGGCACCTTAAAATTCACACCCATAATATTATAATATTAGGATATGCTCATGCTCACAGTAAGTAAGGCTGAGATGATGATGATGACGATGACATTCGGGCGGAAATGGAGAAACTATGTTTTGGCAACGAAACCTTAATATCTACAATATTATAATATTATGATAAGCAGACCTACACTCAGCAGCTAGCAGCAAAAGGCTGAGATGATGATGATGATGATGACGATGACAGTCGGGCAGACATGGCGAAACTATAATTTGACAATAGAACCTTAACATTCACAATATTATAATATGAGGATGTGGGGATCTATACTAAGCAGTAGATAAGGTAGTAGTCTTAGGGTGATGATGATAATGACGACAATGACAGTCGGGTGGACATAGCGAAACTATGATTTGGCAACGAAACCCTAATATCCACAATATTATAATTGGATGACATGCAGGCCTACGCTCAGCAGCTGGCAGCAAAAGGTTGAGATGATGATGATGATGACGATGACAGTCGGGCGGACATGGCGAAACTATGATTTGGCCACGAAACCTTAATATCCACAATATTATAATATGATGATACGTAGGCCTACGCTCAACAGCTGGCAGCAAAAGGTTGAGATGATGATGATGATGACGATGACAGTCGGAAACCCGATTAAATAAATAAAGATTATAGAGAACATGTTTCAATTTTTTTCACTTAATCGGCTCAAGACAACTAATGTATGTATATCGACGAAATAAAATATCGATATCGATACCTTTTTGGACCCTTTCCTCGCATTGGCCGCTACTCAGCCTATCGTTCCGAAATTCTAGAAATTTCCATAGTTTCATGCCAAATAAAAAACGACCTTATTATTGGCATATAAAGTTGTTTCTTATTTAGTGTAGTACAAACATCTTGCGGAAGACGAAATATTTTAGAAAATATTAAAATATTAACAAATTAAGAACTTCCGGTGGTATGAAATACCTTCATTGGTGAGGTTTGACTTCTGGCTGTTACTTTTACATCCCAAAACGGCACAAAAAGGCATATTTGCACATTCTTTTTCGGATTTATTCGAAAACGATCTCACGTGAGCGCGCTTAGAGAACTGACGGCCTACTGTGGTTAACTTTTGTGCAGGTAAGCCTTGCGCTGCTTACTATTGCCACACGCGCTGCGCTTACATTACGCTTCTACTGTTTTTTCTGTTTTGTGATTGTAATGAACCATGGTAAATCTCGATTACAAGTAACATCTACAGGCGTGACGGACATCACTAATTAAAAATAAAAACTGACATAAATAATCGTATCCACAGATTGTATATGTTTATTTTGATGGAAAATCAGCCCTTCTACCGCGAAATTCAAAATTTGTAAATTTCGAAGATTTTTCGCCGTAACTCCAACGAAGGCTTCATTAAAGTGACAGAGACAAATCCTCGAAATTAGCGAAAATAAAACGATGAGAGAGATGTTCTAAATTTGTGTGGAGTTCATTTGCTCTTTGAAGTCTGGTGTCCGGCTCCGAAAGTCCAAATTTATTAGGAGCTGAAACAGTCTCGGTCAACGCAATCGGGGTACAGTCAAGGGAATAAATATAATAATGTTTACAACTTTAGACCTTATGCTCCAGACATAAGTAAAAAAGTGTAGTCATAGTCAGCGGCCCTACCGCAAACTCGGAAATCCGCAAATTTCGATTATTTTTCTCTTTCACTCTAATATCGCCTTGTTAGAAGTGACAAATACAAATCGTCGTTTGCGGTTTTCGGAGTTCGTGGTAGTTGGCCAAAACTATGAAAAATCTCTCAGAAAGCGAATAATTTCAACAGTATTACGACCAAACGTCTGTAGCACACGAAATAACTGGGAAAATTGCACTTGTAGTTGCGGTTACAGGACTCAAGACGTACGTCAGTTTTTGTTACAAGTCTACCACACCTACACTTGTTATTTACAATATTTTTATAAAACACTTGTTCGATTACGAGTTTAAAACTATTAAACTCCTGTATTTTTGTCTATGGCTGAGCTACAGGCACTTGTACCTGTAACTTGTAAAATTGTAACATAGTACTTTTATAAAACGCAAATTGTAAAAAACGGGGCAAGTGTTGCCAGTAAACGCCTGTAAAATTGTAACTTGTAACTTTATAAAACGGGACCCTGTACTACAACTATGGTCCACAAGTTCAACTCATAATTAAGCAACAATGGAAATCTTTTATTTCGGTTTTATCTAAGTTTTTAAATCATTAATGAGGAGACTTTGTGTAACAACTGCGTCAATAATATCATAATTTAATTATGATATTATTGATCAATATCAATCAATAATCAATAAATTTTAATGAAGATATTTGACTTCGTTTTGGACCATAGTTGGGAACTTTTGGACTATAGTTGGGTAGTTTTACAGTACACCCTTTATTCCACCGTTGTCCTCTGAGTGAAGTGACAGAATAATGACAAAGAAATGTGATTGACCCATATACACTCATAAGTTTAGGTATCCCAATACTATCCTATCACCAAAAAAAAAACTCGTTCTCTTCACGTGTGAAAGTCCGTCGGAAAAGGAAAACAACAATCACTTTGACAATGGCAAATTCAACAATCGACAAGGTGGTCTGACGATATCTGCCGCACAACAAATAAGATGTGGATGAGGTTAGCACAGGACCGAGAAGAGTGGCGTAATAAAGAAGAGGCCTATACTCAGCAGTGGGTGGATACGGGCTGAATAGATAGATAGATAGAAATTCACCTTGCTGTGGAAACAAGCAAGGAGTAAAGCCAGAGGGGAAAAAAAGTATATACTCTCATACTTACTCAAAATCCCATTCGCACTTCAAGCACCGATATCTAAACTTGTGTAACGCGAGATGTTTCGCCCGGTCGCGAGCTTGCCCCACTATCTTATTACACAACAAACATCGGTTGACTGGGTGAGATCGCCAGCAGTGCAGCTCTAAGTCCCACGGCGTGTGGTACGGGAACGAGCACTGACGGCATTTTCCTGGTTTTTGACGCTGAAATTAAATAATAGTTATTTTCAGCACACAATATCAATAAAAAAATTAAAAAATAACCTACTACAATTGATATCTTCGAAATCAGGTTATTCCCACCTGTTACCACCCATCTGACACCAGTGGTAACAACTGGGATTTTTCCCCCACCTGTTACCATTGGTGGTACAGTCGAAGACTTAATAAGGGGTATACAAAAACGTTCAAAAATATGTCCCAGTGCACTCTAATTCTTTGTAATAAGAACGTCGTAACATATTTATGAACGGATTCTTTCGATACTTATTTTTGCAATTGACTGTAACTACTGGGAATATTTTCCCCACCTGTTACCACTAGCTAGAGTACTTGGTGGTAACTACTGGGAATATTTTCCCCACCTGTTACCAAGTTAGAGTACCTACTTGGTGGCAGGGATCGGATACCGGTTTTTTCTCCATAACGGTTCGAATTGCGTTCTTTTTCGTTCATCAGTTTATAATTTTTTTGTTAATGGAGTTATTTAAAAATATGATGTTAATAGTTACATAAAATGTTGAATACTATATAAAGAGTGTAAAACATTTTAAGATATTGAGCTATTTCGAGGTTTTTCTAAAAAACCGGTTCCGATCCCTACTTGGTGGGAACTACTGGGAATATTTTTCCCCACCTGTTACCAAGTTAGAGTACTTGGTGGTAACTAGTGGGAATATTTTTCCCCACCTGTTACCAATTTAGAGTGCTTGGTGGTAACTACTGGGAATATTTTTCCCCATCTGTTACCAAGTTAGAGTACTTGGTGGTAACTACTGGGAAT
>JALPQI010025616.1:0-12275 GCA_025490895.1 Thaumatotibia leucotreta
GTTGGTAGATAACTGGTAGGTCGAGAAGAAGAAAAAAGTTACTATGACATTACAAAAAATATGACCCGACTGATCTTGAATTTAATGATCAACGATTACAATTCCTGCCGATTTAAAGCAAACTACATAGGTATGTACTAATGTAGTTGAATGTACAATAACATTTAAAAATAAATGGCTTTATACAATGTATTAGATATGAAATAACGCAACTTAAGTCCTTTTATGTTTAAACGAGAAACACCCATAATTATTCAAATTCGATTCACCCAAAATACGTGATACCATCATTGTGTCTAAGATTGTATACATAATAATATTTGTATACATAATATAATGTGTACCGAATATTTTTGTACCGCAATAAAACGACGGTCTATGTATAGTACATATACTCATCCGTATTACGGATTACGTCCGCCGCTGTCGTTGTCCTCTATTCATGCCATTCCTTTCCTCCATTTCCATACCAAACGCGAGTGTGAATTGAATTTTTCTATTATTATGCTTGGATATTGCGGAACTTCTTTGTTAGATATATTATTATTATTATGAATGTATTGACCGTTAAGAAATAGGACTTTGGTCCAATATTCGACGTCAAGTCATGTTCTAAACCTAAATAAGAGTCGTATCAATAGCTAATATTCCAATTATAAGTAATGTATTTTTATTTGTAAACGTTACACCAGTAAGCTGTATTTGCATTTTTGTTTCTGTATTTTTCTTTATTTTTTTTACGAAGCCGTTAGAGTGTTCACTACTGTCAAATAAAACGTCTTTTCTGTAATACTATTAAAATTTTAAAAAGCCTTTGAATATTTCCATGACCAAAACTTTGAATAATGATTAATGGCTTTGCTACAAAATATAATTGATAAAAAAATATGCGCAATCCAGAAAATTGTGAAGTGTCACATAAATCTTTCTCACTGTTAACCACCATATCTCCAAAAGTCTATTTATTTTTGTAACAAATCTTGTCCCGCCCAGCTCGGAATGTTATGGATAGTCAAGACAAAACAAGTTGTCAGTTAAGCCGGAAAACGTTGTGGAAAACATATTATGCAAGATGTAGCCACAATTCCAACGCCTCGCTGACAAACGCGTGCAGTGGCCCATTTCAGAAGACAAATGCCCACTGTGCAGCCAATTAGGCAATTTTGGGTTATTTAGTAACGAAAAAATATCAAACGTAGCAGCTTTCGCCAATTAATTCCATTAACTTTAGAATATTTTGTAATTTTAAACATAATTTATTAGTTTTAATACTGAAGTATAATTCATTATTGGTATAAGTTGTAAAGTTAGGATTTCCTAGCCTTTTCCATGTTTAGCCATTCGTGATAAAGGAAAATATACGTTTGATAATACCTAGTATTAATTTAAGAATGATAATGGGCGGCAGCATCATCGTACTATTGTGGCCGTCAAACCGCAAGCCCAGCGTGGCGATTATGGGCATTTATGTACCTTCTAACGTATTATGTTAGGACGTAATGCCACGAGTTACGAATTTCCTTTTCGCACATGTATCGTGCGACGTTTATCAGTACAAATGGCTCTCCAAATTTTCGACCTGACAAGAAAAGAAGTGAACTGTTTCTCGCACTAGTGCATAAAAAGCACTATCTGGGCTGAGAAAATATTTTAAACTGATACATTTGTAAGGGAAATATCTGTAATTCATGGAATTCATCTATTACTCGTATATGCTATTGAACTGTTTATAATTATATTTTTATCGAAAAGACTCTTATATTTTGCGATTATTAAGGAGCTACCAAAAACACCTGTCTTTATTTCAGCTATGATGGTTTAAACCTATCTAGTTTGACCATTTAACCATGGCGGATGGTACACATATATTATATTATGGTACAAGCATTAGGGTGAATTTTATTTTTGCAATTTTGCAGGATGTTCGAACCAATAAAGGAGCTTTGCTCTCCCGATTGCAATTTTCTATGGGGCACATATAATGTACACGTAATAATAAAATATAATGTACACGTAATAGACACAGATTTTGAAAACGATTTAAAGACTGTTTTGATTGACACGTTTTTTTTTAATAATATTAAAACAAATCGATACCTCCTACGTATACTGGTGCAAGTGCAAAATCATCATTTTCCAGGAGAGCTGTTCAAAGGTACAAAGTTCTGCAACTAGCTCATACAATGAAATAATTTCGTGATATTTTCAAGAATTTATAACAAATACATTTTAATACAATCTACATATTTACTTTTTTGAAATAATTAGTAGTTTTTGAAAAAATCGTAGTTACACCAGTATACGTGCAATTTACGAGTTCTTGTTTTTGATGAACTGAGACAACTACCGTATACGTAGTATACTATAACTCGATGAATACGGATATATTTTTAGTGCCTTTGATGTATATTTTGTATCATGCACCGTAAATATCTAAACAAACCGGAGTTGTTGCTCTGATGTTTTTTATTGGTTAGTTTTCGCCTAATTTGTCACTTGTACCAGTATACGCTTAAATTGATTAATCATGTACCAGTATACGTTGAAGCTTTTTTGTATGTTATGGGCCTTGCAGGAAGTCTAAAAGTATATAAATACAAAGATGATATTATTAAAAACATTATATATGAATTAGAAAACAATTTAAATGGGGTACGAATATTATCCACTTGTTATTCAACATGGACCAAAGGGAATATTGTAGGCTCTGATTTCATTTAGTAATTAGAATTCTTAATATCGGCTCGCAAAGAATATGTATGCTTATGAGCAGCCGTCGGTATCTTCTTACCCCTTGACTTAGCGTTCCGATAAACATAGTTTGTCCCTTTCGGTCTTATCCGTACATATATAAGGCGGTTAGCAGGCAAGCGCTCTGTCTAAGCTTCTACATTGATGTACTTCTAATATATTGTTATTGAACACGCGACACACGAAATACATAAGACGGTTATGAAAAAAAATATCGTGGGAAAATTGAAGAACGTCAGTTGTGTTGCTGTATACATATTTGAAAAACACACTACCTAATTGCTGGCCAGATTCGTATTCGTATTCGGCCTTGCTAATGTTCAGCTATCTATATTAGCTTAGCTGGCAAGCAGTAATCTACTATTTTTTTTATATTTAGTTAGGTAGGTAGGTTACGCATAATTCATTTAATTTAACATAACAACTAATTAAATAACAACAATATTGCTAAATAATAAGCAATAGAGCCTACTTTTATGTGTAGATTTTAGAGTGTTGCTCGCGCATACTGGTATAACTTCCGCCCGCGGCGATAAGTGTACTGCGTATAGTGGTACAAGTCACTTAGCTCAGTATACGACGTTCGAATTAAAAAAAAGGTGTTAGTTATATCAGTATACGTCACTTTATTTCAAAAACTAGCGGTAATTTCGCCACAAAAAATTTATAGCTTGTAGATATAAGTATGTTGAACCCAAATATGCAAAAAAACGAAAATGGTAAAAATGTCACTTGCACGTATACGTAGGAGGTATCGAAATAAAATATCACCGAAAAACTACAACATCTTAAAACTATGCACTAAGCTACACTACGGCTTGCTCTGGGTCTGCTTTTGCAATGCAAAAGTATTATATATTATACGCTACAGATTATAAACGATTTAAATTTACATTTGCCAAAATTGTATGCAAATTGTTACGGCGCATTTTTATTTTGTTGTAGTTTTTTCATATTTTCCAAATTTGGATATTTTCATATTTTATGTACTCAGAATCGCGAGCTCTTTTGATCCTCGTTAGCAGAAAAAAGTGTCCAGAGAATTCCATATACTTTTGTCTTCCTCTGAGTTACGGTCGAAGAGAGTATATGAAAAATAGTAACTCAATGGAATTTGTTTTGGGACACTTTTTTATTTCTATCAGGATCGAAAGAGCTCGTCATTCTGAGCGGAAAAAATGTAAAAGAGTCTAGATTTGGAAAAAAAAACTACAACAAAATTAAAAATCCGCCCGTTTAGAGTCACAGGCACACAAAACAAGACTCATCATATCTAGAAAACGTAGTTTTCACTGAAAGGAGGTATAATTACCAATGCACAGTAATTGACAAATCAGATCGACACGCGTGAAGTTGCGATGACACGTCGCCACAACATTATGGGGTTACGCGCGGCATGTGCCTGGTAAGTTTATTTTTAATTACGGACGTGTGGCATTGGGGTCGCTGCCCGTCGGTCTATTTGTGTGAGTTGCGTATGCAGCATGCTTATTGTGTAGTTTTAAAATGATGGTAAAGGGCATGAATTATTTAGGTAATTTAATTTAACCTAAACATTTTATATTGTGAGTAATTTAAAACATTTTTTTTGGTTAGAATAAAAGCTTTGAAAGTAAGAAAAAAATATCTATTAACAATTACCTATTCACATAAAGATATTTAAATCTCGAACTTACCCTTTAAGTTAAGCAAAATGTACCAGATCAATGCTTGCCACTGATCCAATACTTGATTATCAGGTCAAAATATAATACAAAAAATAGATGATATTTTAATGTTTTAAATCAGCAGCAGCACTAAATATTCATACATTGTAAATGATTTAAAAGGTCTGTACACGCTAAGTTGTTAGTATATAGTTTGATGATATTCATGTAAGCCGCAAGCAGTCGTACATAGTTCGCTGGCTCGCAGAACTCTCAGCTCTGGCTGGTCTTAAAGTCTTAAGTGGCCATCCAGAGAGGGGACGTCATTATATATATATGTTCCAGGGGTGGAAGTGTTAATTTGCGTAAGTCGCGAGTTGGTACAGTAGCTGTCTTAAGCTACTGCTCAGAAAGGGATGCACCTACAATCTACACTCCTGAGTAGTTTATATTGGTGTTGCCCCTGGCTGTCTCTTTTGACGGCATTTACAGGCATCAATCATTACTAGTAGACGGCACCGTCAACCTCGATAGCAAAAAATATTATTGTTATGGCAGGTGTCTGGACCTTTTGTCTATAGCTCCATTAGTATGTTCCATATTTATTTTTGTGCCCGTGAATAGGCTGCAGCAGGTATACAACACAGCACTCAAAAGGGTATCTACGTGTTGGATCTATAAATCCACAAGCGTATAAATATACCGGCATTTAAAGGCCCGTGAAGTAAAAGAGATGTAAATGTTATTATGCCCAGTGTTATTGTGTTGTTATGCATTCCATTTGTATGTAATGTAATCATATATGTATACAAACATAATCTACGAAATTTGATGTTATGTTATGTGAAATGATAATATACCATTTGTTATTATGAGAGCCATTCGAAACCCGAAAATGTTTTTGGGACTAAAATTAAAACTTATATTCGTTCTATTTTCTCTCGGGAACTGATTATAATGTCTCATCTTTCAACATGCGATCTTCAAATGCAGACAAAAGAATGCAACTATGTTTTTATGGAGAATCAAGCGTGCTGCGGACTCTTAAGAAAATTCCTTTACAATTCCAGATAATAATCGTGAAAATTTGTGCGTAACGAGCCGTGGTAATTGATACGACGTTTCAAATTATAATTTATATTATCGACGACTCATATCAGTTAAACCTATTTGAAAATACCAACTGTCTGGAATTGCGCCAACGGGAATCATTAACAAACGCAACGACATTGTTCTCAGATAGCATCTCCAATAGGGAGCTTCGTGAAATAGATCCAGCAATTTCACGGGCAATTGCAGTCGAATTAAAATGGATACTGTAAAATTACCAATCCAATATAAAACAAACTTTTTTTTTGGAGTACTTGGCTCATCTGTATTATGTTCAATGAAAGTATACTACAAGTATAAAATGGGGTAAACTATAATATACTCGCGCACGAAGGACTCCGTGGCAAAAATCACGTTTGTTGTATGGGAACATCCTCAAATACGTATTTATTTTATTCTACTCTATAGCATTTGTTCTTATAGCGGCAACAGAAATATAGTATCTGTGAAAATTTCAACGGAGCCTTATTGATAGCGTTTTACCCTTTAGGTACGGAACTTTATAAAAGATCGGGTTGTTTGCATTTTAGTTTATAATTGATTATAATATGTCTTAGTTAACTGCTTAGAATTTCGTTGATATTAAAATAAACAGTTTATCACATAGAATTATCCTAAGGTGACTTATTTTTATTATAATCTCAAATTGAAATTATCTTAACCAACACATTATACCACCACTCACCCCGTGCTACTAAGTCACCCTTACCTGATCCTGACTCTCCCTGTTCATGATCCAAAACCCTCGCAATCCGTACTCCCCCTGTGCTACTGTAACTATATTATCTCTGGCCAGTTAGCGTCACAGAGATTCAAATGGAAACCTGTGAAACCGCCCTTATCAATATAAGTATCGAATCGGACACCTTCATCAATGTTTATTGAAAGACATTTAGTGACTCAGCAAATATAAAAACGAATAGTGTAAATTATTTGAATACTACATAACGACACAAGTGCGAAAAACATGAAATCAGAAACGAGTGGCGATGTTTTAAAACAAACCGAAGAGAGTGTTTTAAATCGACACGAGTTACGAATTTCCTTTTTGCACGTGTCTCATACGACGTTTTTAATACAGATGCCCCTCCGAAGTTTTGAGTCTGACGTAAAATGAAAACTTCTCGCACTAGCGCCTAAAAAGACACCATCTACTTATACTAAAAAATGTATTGCTTTAAATTATTTCTAAATTACTTTCGCTTTAATATGGTATCTTTTCCAGGTATTCAATTCATCTCTGGAAACTCGGTCAAATACTACCTCTCAAGTGACTCCGGGGTGTGGGAGATCTGCAGAAAAGAGTTCGAACCAAACGCCACCAAAGACACATTTAGACTCAACGCTACAGTTCACGCATACGACTGTACGGCCGTCGGGACTGTTCCTGGACAATGTTATACAAGTAAGTACCTATTTAGCAGAAAAATCAGACTTCAAACTCTAACCGTCGTGAAATTACAGAAGGTGAAATATGGCCTGAATGGCTTCGAGAAAAGAATGGTACGGCCGTGCCTTTGTTTTGTTTGACTTGGCGGCAGATTTTTATGATGTTAAGTTTTGTTTCTCTAACATGACAACATTGCTATTATAATTATTAATTAAATTCTAATAATAGGTTTCTTTGTTCAGCGTTTGTGGTGTATCTACATTACAGCTACTCACGCTGCTCACGCAATCAAAAAAAAGAGACACGGCGATGCTCGCCCGGCGGTGATAGCTGATAGCTGGGCGAGTATCGCCGTCTCTTTTATTTACACGGGAGTACGTATATTTTGTTCGTGTTTATAGCCGATAGTTCATAGCTTAGTAGCTTGCGGTGAGACTAGTGCCTTAGGTTTAGAAATTATCCTGATTCATGACTTCATGAGCTTTCCGCGTCGCTCGCAAGCTTCGATTCGTTGTAGGTTAAAGCGTCTGCGTAATTTTCTTTCACGTCACATCAATAAGAAAATATGAGTGAAATGCACTCAGAAAATACTAACAACTTGCTGGTTTGCCAACGCTAACCTATAATTTTGTGACAACTTCATGGTAGGTTACTGAAATATCTATTACTATTAGCATTTACTACATGTGATGCTTTTTAGGCCAGAGTCGTGGAGCTTGGATTATTTTTAAGAGTTTTTAATGATCAATTGCATTTCTAGAGCATTTTAGGAATGTTACGATTCCCAAATACGTAGGTATGTAATTTTAATGATTTTAGACAAAGTTTATTTTCACTTTTTTTTTAAATCATATTTATATTATTGTTAATACTGTTAATACACAAATTAAATATAACCAACGTAACCTATATCTAAGATTGGCCCCTGTAGCAATGTACAGGAGATGCTGGCGGTATTTCCTCGCTGTATTGAAATGCTAATGCGTTGTGCGAGGAACTTGTAAGTTTAATTGGCTTTCTTCTTTAAATTTCTGTCAAAAATTAAAAGCAATGCATTTAAGGGAATATGGTTTTTGAAATTCTACTGTGTATTTAAATCATAATTATTGTCATTATCATTTTCCGGGTAGCGTGTTGCCTGTTGAACACTCAGATTTAAGATTTCAATACCTACTTACCTAAAATAAATAGATGTATAGGTATATAGTTTCATAATGATGAGTTCAACACCTGTTGTACATTGAGAAAGTCGTGTTGTTAAAAAATTCGCAACGAATAACAAAGTTCTTTTTTCGAAGCCTCAAGATTTTTCTTCACAAAATCGTGAAACGTGTGAACAGATCGCGATAAGGAGAAATGATGACCCTGTCGACGGGTAAGCATCTAAAGCGACGTCATAATATGATGGACGCCAGATAGTAGTACCCATATTGCCGGACGGATCGTTACTTTCCATAGTCATTTCTACCCGTAATTTAACAGTATAGGCAGCGCAGGACTTACAATATATAATACTGTTTTTTTTACACAAAGCCATAACTAGTATTATACGAGTTGCAGAACATCTCATATAAAATTACTGGAAATTTTCATGAGAACATTTCCGTTCAGATTATTTCGGCATACTCTGAACAGTCGACGATTGTGACAAAATGACATTTGATTTCCACACTGGGAACTGTAGGTACAGTCGAGTGCATTAATATATAGACACATTTGTAAGGGATCAGTATGGAGAAGTGTATATATATTAATGCCCTTGACTGTACCTATCAATTCATAAAGTGCCAAAAAATTGGCCAGGCATGGCAATAAATGTGCAAAAACAACATTCCGAATTTTTGAAACTTCTTTTTGGTACATTGGTAGCCATAACTGGATTTGAACTAAACATGATATCATAATCATGTACCTACCTTTTTGTTGTAACTTGAGTTTAAAATGTTATAATGTATAAAAGTTGTTGTATCCGCTCAGCATGTGCATTTGAGCTATATTATTATGCATGTTTTCCGACTACAACGTGTTACAAAAAACGTCTTAAATTAGATTTTTGCGAAATAGTTGGTAAATCCGCGCTCGTTTTTCTTTTCTATACAACGGGCTCTTGGTTCGTAAAACATGTTGGTTTATTTTCCTCACTCCGCCTTCTGTTTTAGCTCATTTGGCGTGTCCATTACTACCCGCTGGTTTACTTTGTTATCAGATCTATTTCTGCGAAGCTTGGAAGAAATCGTTAGGCATTTAGCAACCAGCTACTAAATTGTGTTCGAGTTTACTTCACACGTAATACGGTAGGGTTAAATGTTCACCTCAATGTTTACGATAATGTGAAGTTCATAAACATTATTAGTGAGATATTTCTAGCAAAGTATTTTTAGGCCATGATAGTAGCTTCAAAGGAGATTTGTTTAATTTTCTATATTTGAACTGTGGTATAGAAAAAACACCGGAGAGCATGGAATTGCATATAACTATAGTACGAATGCAAAGTCTGTAGGTACCTTAAAGCCAGACTCACCCATAAAGAAGTTCATGCCATTTTAGGATACATGCCTTCGGTAATTAGCGATATAATGGCGTGAACTATGATGTGGATTTGACAACACCTGTATTAAAATTTACACCTACTCCTCCAAGTAACAAGTTCAAAAATGTATAATGTTTCATACTTCAACTTTATAGAAGTTTCGGAAAATAACAAACAATTCAAAGAAATATCCATTATCTAGCACAATTTTATTGTTTAAATGGTTTTGAATAATTTATTGGAACAGTTGATTAAAGTGCACATTGGCTTAGCAGTATTCAATGACGCAGATTGAAATTTAAACATATTCTAAATAACTACATGATTTGTTTACATTGTTCGCAACTACTATAAAAATGAAGTAAAGAGTGACCCAAAAATAATGTAAGATTTTAAATCGATGATAATTTATTTCTTTTTAGTTCAAAGAATAGGGTTTAGTATGGTAAAGTATGCCGAGAAAGGCTTCAAAGGCTTTGCTGTGACATAGCGCCCCTTTGTTCAAATGTTCTATGAAATATAAAGAACTAACGTGAGACTCAAACATATGGAAGTATTATCGAGTTACTCACGTATTTAAGTCGATGATTGCTCGACATGTTTCGACCCATTAAGAAACATCGTCGAGAAATCATCGACTTAAATGCGAGAGTAACCCGGTTCGATAATAATTATTTTAATATGTTCCATGAAATTTGCATAAATTAATATGCGTGAATTTCGTTGATGCAATGTGGAATCCCCTCTTTCAAACCATGGATGATCGAGAGCTTGCTGACATAGGACTTTGATTTTTAATAACCCCATAAAAAAATTATGTTAAAGCGCACTATTTGGGATTCTCTGAAACAAAGAGAAAACTGCTAGAAAATGGGGACAAAACCATTTTTCGTCAAGGAGACCAGAGCTGCAGGTCGATTTGCTATTATTTTATAATACTTAATCATATTCTGTGTATTTTATGTATCACGGAAAAAATGGTAAAAAAATATATGTTTTTTTCATTAAATTTAAATCTTGCGTTATTTTTGAGACATCCTTTATATTAGTTATGGACATGACTACACATATTTCATGCTTTCAATACCTAAATCATATATTATTAAACTACTTTGTTACTACTTAAGCGTAATTGCTTTATAATTAAATAGGTAGTATTAATTCAGTGAAGGTTGAACGTTGCCGAAATATCCGTTGTTCAATAATTCGAATCAATTACACGGTAAATAGATTAAAGCAATTTGCCTGTTGCATAGGATATAAAACTATAATAACGCGTAAAATGAATTTAGTTAGGTACTGTACATCAGATTTGAGCTACCATTTATCATGTTATCATCGTATCGTTATCATTTGTCATCTTGTTAGCTTCAGCATAACAAAATCGTCCAATAAAACCGTTTTACGATGGTACGTCACTGTTAACAGTGTTGCAGACAAACGTATTACGTCACTTTGGCAACGTAACTTTTATCGAAAGGAATGCGAATGCACATGCCAATACGAAGATGTTAGTGAATGACTCATATTTTTTGTATAAATCGTCCTAACTCTGCAAATAGGTAATCATATTTTGGCAGAATCAATTTAATTATCACGATTATTAAATTCATTATCGGATAGCGTTTTCTCAATTAGAGACACTCAATACACGTCAGATTAAAAAAACTTTGATGCCGTCAGGTTTTTAACGACAATAAGCACTAAATTTCAATATTTACTCAATTTCGGTGTTAATTTCACTAACTATAACCTATAATTCCAATTTAAAAGCACCAATCAACTTAAAATTCTTAAAGATAGCGTACTTAACTGTCGTTACAAACCTGACTGCGATCAAGGTTTTAAATTATCTTTCCAAAAAGTGCTTCTGCTACGTACTGCAGTCGTCTTAAAAATATTATCTAATTTCTTTCTTATGCTTTGAACATACGTTCCTAATTTATACGTATTATTAGACATGACTGTACTAACTGTGATCTGAAATGACATTTCATTTGCATATTTTAAAGCATCCACTCTAGAATAGTACATAATTACAAAACACGGTATCTGTGCAATTTTTCTACTTGGGTGTACCTAACGCACTAATACACCGTGTTTTTATTGATTTCCGTTAAATTGAACAGGTTACTTGGGACATTAATAGAAGTTGCCTGGTATATCGGCTTTTGTCATTTTGTATAATTTTTTTTTTTCGTTTTCATACATAATTATTGTAATGGCAAGTGTGAGGGAACCTTAAGAATAAGATCTCAGGTGGCTGACGGCACACGTCAAAATAAATAACATTAGGATTAGGATGTAATAAAGGTTGCAATACACTTGTTCAGTAATCAAACTTATTTTTTTAATAACTCAATTACAGTAAGATTTAAGACACTAGTTTCTTAGAGAAATTGATTATTTTTGATCTAAATAAGCTTCCCTTTACTTTAACGGAAATCAATAAAATCACGGTGTATATGAATATAATGTAATTGCATGAGAATTGAGGTAGGAATGTTTGCGTAATCTCCATGTCATTTACACAGGGAGAATTGAAATTAGTGCTATTTTTTCTGACATTTTTCGCATTAAATCAATTTCAATTATTGAACAAAAAAAAAAATAAGAAAATTCTAAGTTTTGATGGCAACCAAGAGAGTAATTGCAAAGATATATTGGGGACTCCATGACGATTGCGTGTTTATGTCAATCGTTAATTCAACGCCTACGTTTGTAGTTTATGACTGAACTTTATTTGCGTTCGTTCAGACATCGTAATTTTCAGAGTTTCAGCGTCAGTTGATCTACCCATATATTTCCGCTAGTGATGGGTTAATATATTAGTAGAGCTAACAGTGCC